>JAQGDQ010000469.1:0-175964 GCA_030141605.1 Tubiluchus corallicola
AACACAGAAGTACAGCAAATAAAACACACAAGGCAGAAACACAAAAGTACAGCAAACAAAACACAGAAGTACAGCAAATAAAACACACAAGGGAGAAACACAGAAGTACAGCAAATAAAACACACAAGGCAGAAACACAAAAGTACAGCAAACAAAACACAGAAGTACAGCAAATAAAACACACAAGGGAGAAACACAGAAGTACAGCAAATAAAACACACAAGGCAGAAACACAGAAGTTCTAGGCACATTCACAGAACAGAAACCAATATGAATCTCTTCGCTGAAATATAGCTTTAACAGAAACGTTTTAACTTTGCAAATGGAAATATAAAATATATATAATTATACATAAAATTCTTTATTGCCATTGTTATACATACACAGGTATCATATATGCAAGTAAAATGATTATGCAAAACAAGTTAAAAAACAACTGATGTTTGCAATAGTGTTAAAAACAAAATACAAAGTGACATCAAATACAAACATTTCAATATAAAACTCATCCACGTATTACGAATAATATCAAGCAACCAGCAGTGCATATAAATACATAATACAAATTCAAACGACACAAAGACATAAAAGCATACTTTTCAACATAACAGCCAATACACATAATCTAAAACCAATTGAACCCTACAACATACATAAACATCACGTTAATCGTAATGCAACACACATATTTACATAACTATTTAAAAACCAATTAAAACTAGTTGTGATTCAAGAAAAAAGAAAGTTTAATGTCAGTTACCTAGATGGCATATGAAACCCACATTGCTATTTACTTCGTCTCCTTTGTTGACCGGTCTGTTATAATTTTATGTAACTTTTTTCAACGAAGTTTGAAAAAACTAGAAATGCAAGTTAGTAGAAATGAGTTTAGATATTATCTGTAGTCTGTAAGATACATAAATACTGATTCAATGATTGTATGCGTGAGCATTGACAAGGTGACATTGCATGTACGTGACATACGATCACAATGAAACGGAATATGGCGACAATATTTACAACGACCTTACATGCAAATCATCTTATACGTGTATAATATTGCACTTAAGCAATATTATATTTTTGTTACAGTACAAGTTGGGTTTCTATACTAACATAAAAGCAGTAATGCAGTAATCAATATTTAGGTCCGCCATTATAATGGTGCAGTAACCTTACAATAACTCTGTTTAATGAACGTATACAGAACCCTGCAGCACTATAATATCCACAAAACATATATGATAGTATGTCAACATGGTAACCACAACACTGCACAATGTATGCTAGCTTTCACAAAGAAAACTCGGTGAAGCTGTGTACAGGCAGTCGTGGTTGGATTGATATGAATATTTTAACAGGTAATGGCTCTGGAAAGCAAGGACTCACTAATATTTCTAGTGTGTTGTCATTAGCATTCAGCAAGCACTTAAGGTTTTCAGTGACTTCGTACAGATCACTGGAGCCTTTCACAAAATCCTACGTCGTGTCGTTCCCCTTGGTATACTTGATTTCCTCGACTCCTCCCGTAAGTGGTAATTATTTGTAACAATTATGGAACTTTTTAGTTAAAAAAACAAAGAAAGGGTTTAAAGATGTCCTCATATGAAAAAGTTGTACTGTGCGTTGCAAAATTAAATAACATAAAAAACGTTGTTGTTGGGAAAGCCAAAAGCGCTTCATTAAACGCCGCCAAAAGAAGACAAAGCACAATAACGAAGAGCTCGTTTTGTCATGCAAAAAGTGCATTAACGAAGAGCTCGTTTTATCATTCAAAGGGTACAATAACGAAGAGCTCGTTTTGTCATGCAAAAAGTGCAATAACGAAGAGCTCGTTTTATCATTCAAAGGGTACAATAACGAAGAGCTCGTTTTGTCATGCAAAAAGTGCAATAACGAAGAGCTCGTTTTGTCATGCAAAAAGTGCAATAACGAAGAGCTCGTTTTGTCATGCAAAAAATGCAATAATGAAGAGTTCGTTTTGTCATGCAAAAAGTATAATAACGAAGAGCTCGTTTTGTCATGCAAAAAGTGCAATAACGAAGAGCTCGTTTTGTCATGCAAAAGGTACAATAACGAAGAGCTCGTTTTGTCCTGCAAAAAGTACAATAACGAAGAGCTCGTTTTGTCATGCAAAAAGTACAATTAGGAAGAGCTCGTTTTGTCATGCAAAGAGTGCAATAAGGAAGAGCTCGTTTTGTCATGCAAAAAGTACAACAGCGAGCAGCTCGTTTTGTCATGCAAAAAGTACAATAAGGAAGAGCTCGTTTTGTCATGCAAAAAGCACAATAAGGAAGAGTTCGTTTTGTCATGCAAAATTTACAATAAAGAAGAGCTCGTTTTGTCATGCAAAAGTTACAATAAGGAAGAGCTCGTTTTGTTATGCAAAAAGTACAATAAGGAAGACCTCGTTTTGTCATGCAAAAAGTACAATAACGAAGAGTTCGTTTTGTCGTGCAAAAAGTACAATTAGGAAGAGCTCGTTTTGTCATGCAAAAAGTACAATAACGAAGAGCTCGTTTTGTCATGCAAAAGGTACAATAACGAAGAGCTCGTTTTGTCATGCAAAAAGTACAATAACAAAGAGCTCGTTTTGTCATGCAAAAAGTACAATAACGAAGAGCTCGTTTTGTCATGCAAAAAGTACAATAACGAAGAGCTCGTTTTGTCATGCAAAAGGTACAATAACGAAGAGCTCGTTTTGTCATGCAAAAAGTACAATAACAAAGAGCTCATTTTGTCATGTAAAAAGTACAATAACGAAGAGCTCGTTTTGTCATGCAAAAAGTACAATAACGAAGAGCTCGTTTTGTCATGCATATGCAGAGAAAATAACTTGCAAAGTTATTCTAAAATAACAAAGTACTACAAACGCTATTTTCCTCCTTATTAAAAATCTTTATTTGTCAATTTAAGAAACAGGTGAAAACAATAAAATCATCTGAAGTTCATCATTCAGTGATAATGATTAAAACCAACACTGGTTAAGTGTTGAGTAATTGAATAATTAGCTTGGAAAGTTAATTAACGGCAAACGAACACAGCTATCGCTTATGTCACAAACTAACCACAGTTTGTGCAATGGTAGGCATCCACCCTGCGCGTCAAGCACGTTTGTGTAAGCGAAAATTGCTTCACAAACGAACACGGCAGGTCATGACCATGCTTATCATGGCACAGCGCCTATTTGTCGGCCACGCGAATGTGACATAAAGGCGCCATTGCCAGTCTTAGTGGATTCGCTGAGCCGCTCATAGCTTTGAAAGTTTTAAAAGGCAAGAAAAGTGGTACCTGAAGTACGTTTCAGAAAAATCGCCTTACTTCGCAGCAATTTTATGCGTATTTTATGTACTCGCGTTGAAAGGATTTTCGTTTGTTTTCATTTTAAATCTCCCGCAATACTGCTCCGACCGTGCCATTACATGACGTCATGTAGGTAAAACGTAAATCAGGGGAAGAAAAGTACATGTTAAACTATGTCCCAAAAAACTTTCCCTGCAAAATTACTTAGCATTTCACTTACCTGCTTGAAAGACTTACGTAACTAGAAGAAAAATTAATTATTGGAAATGCTTTCACCAATTGGTAAAATGTCGCTGACTCACCCTCCAGGGTGCACCACTCGCTAACCAAAAACGTATTTTAATCTCAGCGACAAGATACAGTAATTTTAAATTTTATTTAGTTAGTGACGTGTGCGCAACGAATGCTTGATTATTTTTTCAAACTTTACACAATGTTATCTAAAGTCATTTCAAATGAACTGTCGTCAAAATGACCGTCTAACGGTCATCGTGTGAATTTAAATTTACATGTTTTATACAGCGTTATTACCGACGCAAGTCTAATATGCAGAAAGGCAGTATGTAAGTGGTAACAAATTTCAAAACGATTTTTTATGTTTTAGAACATACTTTATTTTGAACTAATGTCTACACAATCGTCCGGTTTTCTTTTAACTAAAAAGTTCCATAATTGTTACAAATAATTACCACTTACGGGAGGAGTCGAGGAAATCAAGTATACCAAGGGGAACGACACGACGTAGGATTTTGTGAAAGGCTCCAGTGATCTGTACGAAGTCACTGAAAACCTTAAGTGCTTGCTGAATGCTAATGACAACACACTAGAAATATTAGTGAGTCCTTGCTTTCCAGAGCCATTACCTGTTAAAATATTCATATCAATCCAACCACGACTGCCTGTACACAGCTTCACCGAGTTTTCTTTGTGAAAGCTAGCATACATTGTGCAGTGTTGTGGTTACCATGTTGACATACTATCATATATGTTTTGTGGATATTATAGTGCTGCAGGGTTCTGTATACGTTCATTAAACAGAGTTATTGTAAGGTTACTGCACCATTATAATGGCGGACCTAAATATTGATTACTGCATTACTGCTTTTATGTTAGTATAGAAACCCAACTTGTACTGTAACAAAAATATAATATTGCTTAAGTGCAATATTATACACGTATAAGATGATTTGCATGTAAGGTCGTTGTAAATATTGTCGCCATATTCCGTTTCATTGTGATCGTATGTCACGTACATGCAATGTCACCTTGTCAATGCTCACGCATACAATCATTGAATCAGTATTTATGTATCTTACAGACTACAGATAATATCTAAACTCATTTCTACTAACTTGCATTTCTAGTTTTTTCAAACTTCGTTGAAAAAAGTTACATAAAATTATAACAGACCGGTCAACAAAGGAGACGAAGTAAATAGCAATGTGGGTTTCATATGCCATCTAGGTAACTGACATTAAACTTTCTTTTTTCTTGAATCACAACTAGTTTTAATTGGTTTTTAAATAGTTATGTAAATATGTGTGTTGCATTACGATTAACGTGATGTTTATGTATGTTGTAGGGTTCAATTGGTTTTAGATTATGTGTATTGGCTGTTATGTTGAAAAGTATGCTTTTATGTCTTTGTGTCGTTTGAATTTGTATTATGTATTTATATGCACTGCTGGTTGCTTGATATTATTCGTAATACGTGGATGAGTTTTATATTGAAATGTTTGTATTTGATGTCACTTTGTATTTTGTTTTTAACACTATTGCAAACATCAGTTGTTTTTTAACTTGTTTTGCATAATCATTTTACTTGCATATATGATACCTGTGTATGTATAACAATGGCAATAAAGAATTTTATGTATAATTATATATATTTTATATTTCCATTTGCAAAGTTAAAACGTTTCTGTTAAAGCTATATTTCAGCGAAGAGATTCATATTGGTTTCTGTTCTGTGAATGTGCCTAGAACTTCTGTGTTTCTGCCTTGTGTGTTTTATTTGCTGTACTTCTGTGTTTCTCCCTTGTGTGTTTTATTTGCTGTACTTCTGTGTTTTGTTTGCTGTACTTTTGTGTTTCTGCCTTGTGTGTTTTATTTGCTGTACTTCTGTGTTTCTCCCTTGTGTGTTTTATTTGCTGTACTTCTGTGTTTTGTTTGCTGTACTTTTGTGTTTCTGCCTTGTGTGTTTTGTTTGCTGTACTTCTGTGTTTTATTTGCTGTACATCTGTGTTTCTTCCTTGTGTGTTTTATTTGCTGTACATCTGTGTTTCTCCGGTGTGTGTTTTTTTGCTGTGCCTTTTGTGTTTCTCCCTCGTGTGTTTTATTTCCCGTACTTCTGTGTTTCACCCTTGTGTGCTTTATTTGCTGTACTTCTGTGTTTTTGTTATGTGTGTTTTTTGCTGTATTTCTGTGTTTCTCTCGTGTGAGTTTTATTTGCCTGACTTCCGTGTTTTTCGTTTGTGTGTTTTATTAGCCATATTTCTGTGTTTTTACAAGCTTGTACCCTTTTTTGCGATATCTTTATGTGTGTTAGTAATACAAAAAAACTCCTGAAAATAATTTGGTAGTTTTATTAATTCCTTGTGATTTTTTCTCTTTTTGCTTTTTTCTTCACCAAAGAAGAACTTCGGTGGTAGTTTGAAACGTCGTACCCTTTCTTTCTCTTTCTACATTGCTTAGCATGTATATACATCAGAATAGGGCTAAGCCACTCATGCTGTTCTCGACTCTCAACATTGTTTTTTTTAATTGTGGGATTTTTGTAATTCATTGTCACTATTCTTGTTATTAAGATTTAATCATTGTAATATTTTAGTATTAAAAAGTTTTGTGTTATTAATTATAAACACTCTTTTTTACAATAACCTACTAGACCGGCACTTGGTGCTTTTTTAGTCTCTAATTTTAATAATTTGTATTAATTTTGTAAATATGTGATGTCATTTGTATGTAGACTATCGCTCAAATATATTTGCACCTCTTTTATACTTTGTTTATTTTGTATTTCACTTGTATTGATCAGATTACGATTTAAATTAATAAATAAAAACAAGTAATTCTTTAAGATGTGACACTGATCCTGCATGTGTGGCGTGGCCCTATTCTGATGTATATACATAAGCAATGTAGAGAGTCGAGAACAGCATGTGTGGCTTAGCCCTGTTCTGATGTACATACATGCTAAGCAATGTAGAGAGTCGAGAACAGCATGTGTGACTTGGCCATGTTCTGATGTATATACATTCTAAGCAATGTAGAGAGTCGAGAACAGCATGTGTGGCTTAGCCCTGTTCTGATGTATATACATTCTAAGCAATGTAGAGAGTCGAGAACAGCATGTGTGGCTTAGCCCTGTTCTGATGTACATACATGCTAAGCAATGTAGAGAGTCGAGAACAGCATGTGTGACTTGGTCCTGTTCTGATGTATATACATGCTAAACAATGTAGAGAGTCGAGAACAGCATGTGTGTTTTGGCCCTGTTCTGATGTATACACATGCCAAGCAATGTAGAGAGTCGAGAACAGCATGTGTGGCTTGGCCATGTTCTGATGTATATACATGCTAAGCAATGTAGAAAGTCGAGAACAGCATGTGTGGCTTGGTCCTGTTCTGATGTATATACAAGCTAAGCAATGTAGAGAGTCGAGAACAGCATGTGTGGCTTGGCCCTGTTCTGATGTATATACATGGTAAGCAATGTAGAGAGTCGAGAACAGCATGAGTGGCTTGGCCCTGTTCTGATGTATATAATGTAGAGAGTCGAGAACAGCATGTGTGTTTTGGCCCTGTTCTGATGTATACACATGCCAAGCAATGTAGAGAGTCGAGAACAGCATGTGTGGCTTGGCAATGTTCTGATGTATATACATGCTAAGCAATGTGGAAAGTCGAGAACAGCATGTGTGGCTTGGTCCTGTTCTGATGTATATACAAGCTAAGCAATGTAGAGAGTCGAGAACAGCATGTGTGGCTTGGCCATGTTCTGATGTATATACACGCTATGCAATGTAGAGAGTCGAGAACAGCATGTGTGACTTGGTCCTATTCTGGTGTATATACATGCTAAACAATGTAGAGAGTCGAGAACAGCATGTGTGTCTTAGCCCTATTCTGATGCATATACATGCTAAGCAATGTAGAGAGTCGAGAACAGCATGTGTGGCTTGGCAATGTTCTGATGTATATACATGCTAAGCAATGTGGAAAGTCTAGAACAGCATGTGTGGCTTGGCCCTAATCTGATGTATATACATGCTATGCAATGTAGCGAGTCGAGAACAGCGTGTGTGGCTTGGCCATGTTCTGATGTACATACATGCTAAGCAATGTAGAGAGTCGAGAACAGCATGGCAGGCAGATATACATTTGCTTATACAGACCCTTGCTGACCTTCGGTATTAATCTGTCGGCGAATTCCGCCCTTCCCTCACCAAACACGTTTATTTATTTGGTTTATTATTTGTCTTTGTTTATGTATTTGACTTATTATTTTGCTCACTGACAGCTGACGTTCATGCTGAAAATCAATACTTAATGCTTGCCGAGCTGCTTGGTTTGCTTCCACTGAGGCCTCTATGACATGATCGTAAAACTTTAATAGTTCCACCGTTTGCTTGTGATTCAAATCAAAGTTTGTGCTTAAATAGGTTTATTGGCTTCAAACGGAAAACAAACTGCCATAAATTTACAAGTGGTTTGATAAAGGATGATTTTAGTGCATTTGATAATAGGTGTGTAATAATGATGATGACGATGACGATGATGCTGACGATGATGATCTTTATTTAAAGTCGGCTTTTGGCTGAAAGATAATTACTACTACTACTACTACTACTACTACTACTACTACTACTACTACTACTACTACTACTACTGCTACCACTACCACTACCACTACTACACTACATAAAAGAGACTATTAACTCGCTTTAACCCTAAATATCTGTCGCGAGGTTGGGCAACAGCAGGTACCATTTTTAAAGTCTTTTGCATGACCGGGCTCAGTATCGAACTCACAACCTTCCGGACGATTCCATTTGATGACTTTACGATAAGTGCATGCTTCAGAGATCTTGAGTAGCCTTAAGCCACAATAATAATATTACAGTAAAGCTTTCGTTATATCTGGAGTCACACGTAGGCTTATAGTTTCAACTTACATGGGAAATTTCGCGGAAAGAAATAAGAATCTTGAGTATTGTATAACAGGAAAGCCTTAATGACTATGGTAAATTTTGTGTCGTTTCTTTGAAAACAAATAAGTAGTTATAGGTAGCGTGACTAAAACGACGCCTCTCTCTCATTAGGATATTATCCTTGCAATGTTCAGCCATTAACCTCGTTTCGCTGTGCTATTATTAGTTGAAAACACTTTTCATTTACCTAAATTTCGTACTCTCTGAAAGACCACTGTCTGAATGAACTACACTGTTAAAAATAACGGGTTTTTAAAGAGATTGAAAAGGGTTTGCTAGCACAAAAACCCTTTTCTTGCAAAAAATCTTTAAAAAACCTGTTGTCTTTACTGAGTATTTAAAATAATGGGCTTTTAGAGTTTGAAAAGGGTTTGTGGTTTGCTACCACAAAAACCCATTTCTTGCAAAAAAAATTGTAAAAAACCTGTTGTTTTTACAGAGTATTTAAATTAATGGGTTTTTAAAGAGTTTGAAAAGGGTTTGCTACCACAAAAACCCATTTCTTGCAAAAAAAATTGTAAAAAAAAAACCTGTTGCTTTTACAGAGTATTTAAAATAATGGTTTTTTAAAGAGTTTGAAAAGGGTTTGCTACCACAAAAACCCTTTTCTTGCAAAAAAATCTTTAAAAAACCTATTGCTTTTACAGAGTATGCTTTCTTTGTAAACCGACAATGATTATACATCTAACAGAAAACCTAAAGTTTTACTGTCAGAAATGTGAAGAAATGCCTGTAGTTTGAATATTTTTTATAATTTCGCTTGATGTTTGTAGTTTGACTATAAAAATTAAGTCGATTGCAATTCTGGTGTAATCAAGCCGCAACTGTCAAGTTTCAGGGTGTCAGGAATAATAGTAGCATTAACCATATTTGGCAAAAACTGGAAAAAAGAGATAAAAACGAAAATGAAATGAATTTCGATTTTCTTTTCTACGACTGGGAAATTACCAACCGGTTGGCGTAAGGCTGCGCGTAGGCCAGCTTCCCACCCTGGAGGTCGCGGGGTCAACTGTCAACCGAGTAGTCCCAAATATTATTATTATTATTATTATTATTATTATTATTATTATTATTATTATTATTATTATTATTATTATTATTATTATTATTATTATTATTATTATTATTATTATTATTATTATTATTATTATTACTGTTGTTGTGTTGTTGTCGTCGCCGTCATCATCCGAAACATAATTAAACTTACCATTGTCTCTTAGCGTAACGATTTGGATTTTAAACAATAATTATAGGTTTTACACGTCAAATGTACACACAGGAAAGTTCAAATGTGACTTAGGTAAGTCAAATGTAGACATAGGACATTTGACTTGACATGTGTCTACATTTGACTTACCAAAAACGCTTAAGATTTGTTGAAAACCATTGTTAACACATTTGAACTACCTAAGTCTACATTTGAGTTACCAAGACACATTTGAATTACCTAAATCTACATTTGCGTTAACGCAGGTCTACATTTGACGTGTAAAACCTATATAATAATTATAATTATTATAATTAACAATAATAAATATTATTATTATTATTATTATTATTATTATTAATATTATTATTATTATTATTATTATTATTATTATTATTATTATTATTATTATTATTATTATTATTATTATCATTATTATTATTAGACCAGTAACAATGGCTCACACTATCGCCCCACACTGCCTCCTACAGACAGCCCCTACAGCCCTAACATATCCTTCCTTTATATCAATTTCTGTTATTGTTGAAAATAACTTTTAAAAAGACAGTAAATTTGTTAAACGTTTAAATATTGTTTTTTTTTTAGTTTTTGGGAACACCGTACAAAATTGATGGTGGACTCAGTACTTGGAGCCGCGTTACAGTATACTACAAGGTCATGAAATTTTGAGGTTTCGACGTGCTTACAGCCTCAACATCACTGAGTCTGTTTCCTAGCTCCCGTCTGTTTTACACCAAGAATAGTCAATGATAAAATGGTGATTCAGTAACCAGCAATAACACTACTTATAACGTTACTACCTCGGAGACTTGTTCTTTCCACTATCTGCTACATTTCTGGCGAACACGCCCGGGAATAAATGTCGCATACTACCATTGCTCTACTCTGGGATACGTGTGCATACAGGCCTGGCGCATACATCAGTGTGCGTTTAATAATGACTGATTTTTTCTGGTCAATTGTGCTAAATGGGTCAGGTCAGCTGTACGGCTGGCAAGTGATTATAGAGACGCTTATTGTCATCATTGTGACGCTTGGCATCATCATTGGCAATATTCTAGTAATAGCTGTCATGATGACGACACACGGACTCAATGACGTCATCGGCTACTACATCGTCTCGCTATCAGCTGCTGATTTATTGTGTGGCATATTCGTTACACCGCTATCAGTATACCCTGCTATAGTACAACGTTGGGTATATGGAGAACTGATCTGCAAGGCGGAATCGTTCTTGCAGATTGTTTTGTGGAGTGTAAGTGTTTACACGTTTATGTGGGTTAGTGTAGATCGGTACCTCGCCACGAGAAAACCATCAAAATACGAAGCTACTTCCACAATTCAGAGGTGTAAGTGTTGGATAGCGTTTACCTGGTTGACATCCATTATACTGTGTTGCCCACCGTTGTTTGGTTACTCAAGAGCTATGTATTATACTGAAGCATCAATTTGCTTGCTAGACTGGGGTTTTATACCAGCATACTCAATAACATTAGGTTTTTTAGTTGTAACCCCTAGTTTAATAACAGTCGTGTATTCATACTGTTTCATCTATTCAAAGTTGCACGAGTATAAGTGCATGAATGATGAAGAAAAGAAGGCGTGTGATTGGGCGCCCGTTAATGAACCGCCCTATGGCAATGCTGATCACAACTTGTGCTTTGTGCTAACTTTAGTTTACGTGCTTAGTTGGTTGCCGTGGTTATGTTTGCAGGCGTACGAGGGCGCCAATGGGGCAGTGAGTAATCCACTACTTCATTTTTTCACTATGTGGGCTGCTCTGACTGGCTGTTTCTGGAAATTCGTTGTCCTGCTAGCAATGAACTCAAAATTTCGCAAAGGGTTAAAATATCTATGTGAGAATGACAGCTAACCTGACACTGTGTGACGCTAAAAAACATCATCATCATCATACGCCCGTCACGTCTATTGTAGACATTGGGCAGACAGAATTCTAAAATAAAAGAAATCTGCCTTCGGACAGGTAAACGCGGCAGTAATCCAGCAAAAAAACTAGACACTGCGGAGTTATTGTTGTTAGGCAACATGGGCAATCATTTTTCAAGTGTACATGGGGAGCTTTGTAACTGCTGCAGTAATGGAGAATTTGAAGTGTTTACTGCTTCAGTTCGAGTAAAAGTATTTACTTCTACTCTCTCTTAAATTCATTTTCATTTTTGAAGCTTTTTAGGTAAGGGTCTAATACTAGCCATTGATATGAAGAGCAATAAGACATTCTTACTGACACAAACAATCATTACTGCTTATCTTCTATGTAGGCAGAAGTTTTTTTTAGGTAGGACGTTAACATCAGTTAAATTTCTATGGCCGTTTCTCTCCCCACTATTTAAATAAATGTGTTATTGTTACTATTAATTGTGTGTCTGTAAAAATAGATTGGTTTTTAATGATTATTGCTGTCTAGTTTCATAGGCACTTTAGGAAAGTAAATAAAATATAAATAAATTATTTAAAAACTGTGCGCATGCGATTTGAAATCATTTTTGTTGTTGTTATTGTTTCTACGGATGTAGAGTTAGTAAAAATTTATCCATTTCGAGTCCCAGTCACAATAGGACATATTATAAGTGTTACATATGATAAGCTACAAACAAAAATACGCTACAGGAATGATAATAAATAGCTTTAAATCACTGATTTCTATATTAACGGCAACGTCAATGCAGCAACATACAAGACCTAATAACCAACAATAATGCTACTAATAACATTGCTACCACAGTGAATTCTTTCTATCACCTGCTACATTTCTGATCAACATGCTCGGGAATAAATATTACGTGCCACCATTTCTCTACCCTGGGATACATGTGCATGGAAGAGACCGGGCACGTTTAATAATGACTGATTTTTTCCTGGTCAGTAGTGGTAAATAGGTCAGAGGTCCACTCTACGGCTGGCAAGTGATTATGGAGACCTTATTGTCATCTCTGCGTCGCTTTATATCAGCATTGTCATGCCAGGGAATTGATGATGATGATAAATCTTTATTTGCACAATATATACATATATAAACATGCAAGCCCTCTATTTGCAGGCCAATAATTCTGCACTGAATGATGTAAGAGTATATATACAACACTGTCAATTATAATTATATCCTTAACAAACGTACCACAAACTTGCTTATGAAACGTTTGGCAATTATTTATAATTAATATCCATCATAACAGAATTCATTCATTGGGATTATTTTGATTACACTATTGGGAAAGTATTAAAAATAATAAACTTTTCTACATGCTCGCTTTACTTACAAATATATAAGAATAAAGACTTTTGCTAAAATTTACGATAAAACCAGGATAAATTTTGCCTGAATTATACGTACATGTATTTAAATATGTATATAAATATTAAATATTTATTGTATTATGCATTTAACCCTTCTACGTCCCTTTACAAACAGATAACATCAAACCGTCTTTCGCAAAATTAACTACAGCTTTATTTAATGCTTCTTCTTTTTTAAGAAAACACTGGTTATGTTTACCCCCTGTAGAGTTTCTAATGGGTATTTTCTTCGGTTAGCGTCTACTTTGTTGCATCTGAATATTAGGTGTTCAGGTGCTTGAATTTCGGTGCCGCATTCACATGTGCTATTATCCGTTAGTCCTAAACTATATAAACATTGCTTGAAGTTTCCCTGTCCATGCGATGGAAGAGAAATAAAACAGTTTCACTGACGGTTACGTTATTTGGAGATAAGAGTTCTTTTTAGACCACACTTCAACGTCAGTTAATTTCAATGGCTACTTCTGAGCCTGCTACTTTGTCCATTCAAAGTTTAGGCATTATAGTTTACAGTCTGAACAGAATATATTACAAACTACAAGTTACAAAAAATACATTACAGTGATAGCAATAGATGAACTACGAGTTAAGACTTTTTAACTAACCAACAACCGCTTTAATTACCAACAATAAAAGCGACGTCAAAGGTGATCAAAACAACGGCGACAGCGACATCAACTATAACAAATAGTTTATAATATTCAGACATTAAAACATTTTTGTTAGGTCGTGGAACACTGGAAAAATAAAAGGATTACTGGAAAATTTCTTTTTTGTTCAACACGTGTTTGTTACAGACCATTAATATAAAGTATGCTGATCAACTTCTACACTGCATTGCTCGCTTAATATTACGGAGACGCAGGGCTTCTAATTGCTATTGCACGCGAATTAATACAAGACTTGGTTTCAAAGCAGCCTTAGTTTCTCATTAGGATCAGATTAGGCTAATCTTTTGCTAATCTCGGTTTTACTACACACATTTTTTGAAATGGTATACAAACTTTACAAAGTGTCCCCAAGTTTTTATTTTATTATTATTATTATTATTATTATTATTATTATTATTATAGTGTTTATGAATTCTGTTCTATATATTACATCGGCTAGGACATATGACCTAAGGTTTTGTCTAGCTTAAATTTTAGCACATCCGCAAGATCGGTGCGCTGAACACTTTAGTAGCAGGACATTTTGATGCCGGTGACAATCATACGTCGTCCTACACCATTTTATTTAAATACCATTATAATTGCAATCAGGCAAAATATTTATATAAATTCTATCACTGCTCACAAAAGCTCGACGAATCCGAATTGTATTTTTTAATTATAATTAATAATGTTCTTCTTAATAATGTTCGAAAAAACTTCATACGAGTGTTCCGTTAAAAAAAAGTAAATTAGCAGTACTATAAAATTCCGGAACTAAACGCGAAATATTTAATTTGAAAGAATTCAGAACAAATCATCACTTCGGAAGCAATTCAATAGCAAAAAATGCCGTCCAGCTCTGGAACTTTTGAAATTAAACGTATTTTAAAAATCATTAACCGATTCAAAACTGAATTAAAAGCACCAATGGTGTCCAGATTTGAATGCCCAACATATCAACTTGACAACTTACACAGTAATGAATAATTCATTTACCCCAGGCAATATTAAACTGTTTAACCTGATAGTCAGTTTGTAAATAGGTAAATATTAAGTCTAAAGTTTCATTTTATTTTTTCGCCTGCAGCTTAGATTTACACTGATGCATTTGCCACAACACTGAGTTTTTAAACTTTCCCTGATTTGAGATTCTTAATAAGATTCTTAATAATTATTGTTATGGTAAATAAAGACGTTATTTTGCTTACTTACTTGCGTGAGAAAATCGACATTTTATCTAATAGCGCATCACGGATCTAGGAAAACTCGTGGCTGCTGATTTTCCAAAGTGTTAAAATTTTTCACTTCTTAAAAACGTTGAATCGCAAATGCAGAACGCTAGAGTTATGAAATTTACAGGATAGATGCCCGGGAAGGGCCTTGAAAATGATGCTGGTTGTTAACGGTGCCTCCGTGTTACAGTGACAGCACTTCAATGCTAATAGATATGAATCAATGCTTTCAATTCCATTTAATTTATATCGACTCTTGGGGCTTAAGTCTTGTCAAAGTTAATCAAATCACGAAATACTCGACATGAAATAATTCTTTATCGGGTGAGATTACTAGCTTACGCTCAGCAATAATGGCGTGTCCATTAGCCAAGTCCATTACAAATAAATAGTTTCTGCAGTAGTATTATCATATTACTTTATGCCAGCCAGCCGCCATGTCAGTTCAACAGTGATAATGGTAACACAGCATAAACAGGTAGGAGTACGATTTGTTAAATTTACAATTAGATATCTAAAATTCAGTCACAAATTAAATTACAGTTCAGATGTTATAATCGGTCAGTTTCTCAATTGCCACTCGAACTCCACCTAAGACATCGAGTTAAATTCAATTTCTATTAAATCATAAAGTTATAACCTATCTAAATTATAAACTATCAAGTTAATTTTTATAAATATGTAGGTATTGGAGTTTAATCTATGTGCTTTTAATTCGCGAGCAACACGAACAACAAGAGAACTTAATATTAGGCATCCACCACAGAGTATGCATGAGATATCGACATGAGTTAACCACGCTCTACCAGATATAGTCAGTTGCTATGCTCGTGGGTTTGGATCTCAGTCATTCAGTCTTGTTATTTTGCAGATTTTAACTGAATAGATTAAAATCGCTTTGCCTTAGTGAATGCCTCGTTTTGATAAATTTCCAGGTTTATCTCCTCAATAATGTTGTTGCGCCATCTGTCGACAGTTGTACGAGTTCATTTAAAACGCGTACAAGTAAACACCAAGCTTGAAGTTGCATAGTTGTTTATTCTAAAAGAAAAAAACAAGATAAAGAATTAATAACAATCTCAATGAGATAAACTGTCGAAATCAAAATTATCACACTGTGGACAAAACGTGCTTACAACAATTTACACAGAAAATCCAGAGTAAATGTGCTTTCAATTATTAAACATACTGTCAATATATTAGCCTAATGAATACATGTACAGCGTCACTCTACAATGTTATTGGGAAACAATAATATATAATATATAATAATAATAATGACAATGATAATGATAATAATAATAATAATAATAATAATAATAATAATAATAATAATAATAATAATAATAATAATAATAATAATAATAATAATAATAATAATAATAATAATAATAATAACAATAATAAATCTAATTTATATCTGCATTTGCAGAAGTACAATACATTTTTTACACATAAATACACTACAGGCGTAATATATGGAATATAGCAACAATCATCACAGTTAATTACATTATAATAACATTATATAATAGTGTGCATAAAAGTTATCTGTGTTTTTCAATAAATGCTCTCTAATGTATACTGTGCATTATAGCAGCTGATACAAATGTCTGCAAAATAAATACTATAAATATTATTTAAAATTTAAAACCAAACTAATAGTGTAAATTGTACGATGCTAGGGTTAAATTTATAAAAACTACATGTATAAATTAACTGCTACAATTATTATCAACAGTTTTCTATTAGACTTAATTATTCTCAAGTGTATAGCAACTGGTTTGCTCAATTATGTATATCATGTTATTATGAACTAGTTCCCGTATGATACTGATGTACAACTTAAGAGTAGACTCTATATATTGTATTTATATCCATTCTGTCTAGTTTCGTTGTGAGTAATTCGCTATTGCTAGTATTATTATTATTATTACTATTATTATTATTATTATTATTTACACAAGTACAATCAAAGATTAAATTGTTGACGTCATTATTACATTAACACATTGCAATATCACTAACCCCAATACTATATTTAAAAGCATTACAGCCTCTGCCAAGTAATAAACTAAAATCACTAGTTTCAATAAGTTTGTCATATTTTCCTAGATGTAACATTAAAGGGGCGTTGAAAATAGGGACCGTTTCCCGAGGCAGAACAGCTAACTGATTACCATGCTGCAATTTTCTGTGCCACAGAGTTTCAACAAATTTCTTATTTCCTGACTTACTATATTTGACGTTTAGTAGATTAGCAATAAATTTTTTCCTCACGACCGCTACATGAACAGAAAATCTCAGATATGTCCTCAGGCCCTGATGTTTTTATGGTAAAAAACCAGTTCACTGCAGATTTGACCTGTTGTGTTAAAATAAAATGTATTTTCCAAATAGCATCGATACTTTTACTGTGCAGTCTGACTGAAGTTTTTTAGTTTTGTGATATCTATATTGGCAAAACAGTGTTAAGTACATTTACAGTTTCTTTTGAATTTACTAGTAGCATAATAATTGTTAGTAACCCCCAAAAATTTGAACTTGTTGGGTAGCATAGTTGATCAATTTTACATTAATAATATTATTTCAGCTTGTCCAGGTTATTTGGAGCATATGCATTGGAGTATGATCGCTTTTTGTAGTTTCTTTTACCTGATATAATTTGAAGTGAAAGTTTTATACTGATTAACTATAACGCTTTATTTCTCAAAAAGGTTTATATTTATGTGTGTTAATTTAGAATAAACTGGAAAGTGCACACGAAACAAATTACGCTTCATCAGGGTCAGTATAGTGTGTAAAATTTAAAGTAAAATTAAGTTAAAATAAAAATTTAAATCAATCCACTTAAATCATATAAAGTATATATTATAAAGCTATATATATAATTTAAAGCAAATTTTTCTGACATTTAAATAATTGACGTGGGTGTGCCACAGGGGTCCATATTAGGACCTCCGTTTTTTCTTTTATATATCAATAATATGTATCTCCTAGTGGACCAGATTTTATCTCAGTTTGTAATGTGTTTGCCGACGACTCAATGTTCTCATGTTCTAGTAAAAGTGTCATCCAGTTAGACGAAAACTAGAACAAGATCTTTTTAATACTGCTAACCGGCGCTGGGCAAACCGTATGTCACGTTATATACTTATTTATACACAAACCCTACATACTGGTAAAACAAAAACCATGCTATAGCTAATTGTCAGAAAAAATCTATTGGCAAACAAGAGTATCAATATTACCTGCAACGAGACTCCTATTTAATGTGTGTGAAGGCATAAAATACTTGGTGTCGTAGTTCAAGCTAATCTAACTTGGTCCAATCAATTGATAAAATCAATCAGGAAATTAATTAGCAGTAAATTGTTCCTGTTAAGTCGTTTGAAATATATTTTTTTCAATTTCAGCCCGTAGACAATTCTATAATAGTTTCATTTTGTCACATTTCGATTATTGATCTAATGTTTGGGGTTTTTATTCTAAGGATTATTTTGATTAGATTTAAGTCTTTATTGAAAACTCTAGGTTCATATAATCAAAAATACATTCCCGATAAAAACATTTATAAATATTTATCATTGATATTGACATGAATGATATGGTTGACATTGATATTTCAAATCGCTTTATTTCTAAATAGGTTTTCTGTAGACTACCGAATTAAATTCAATATCTATCCTTGTTTACAAAGCAGTAAACAATTTGATACCAGTATTTACAAAATAACAGTATTCGCTAATTAAAGAGTATGTACTTTCTTTACTCTGGATTACTTAATTATATAGCAAATGTCATAACTTTAAAATTATTAATGTTTCCTAAATTAAACTGATAACATTAATGCCCACCAGTGTCTAAAAATCATTTCATCTATATTCGGTAAAGGATAGCAAACTAGGTGACTTTATAGTCTTTTCGCTATCCTTTCAATAGTTCTAGATCTATCTATTCATTTTAACCATTCTTCAAAACTTATTAACGATTCTTTTATTAATCATGTTTTACTGTAGTATTATAAAGAGATAAATAAATTACAATTGAATTGAATAATTGAATTGAATTGAAACAGAGAGCACGCGCAGTGTTAGAACGGGTGAATTGCATGTTCCTTGCGCAAAATTAACCTGTATAAATATTCCTTCCAGTTTATGGAGCAAAATCTATTCAAGAAGCTCCAACAGTCGTGAGTTTTAAAAATGGTGTTCAATATAGTTCAAGTACTATATTGAAGAATTCTTCTCGAAATTTACAAATTAACTTCTGACATAGTTTAATAAGGAATGTATTTGTTTCTAAACTTGTAAATTTACAGTATTGCGAGTCTAATAATATTGTAAGCTTGTATACTTTTACATATGAATTTTTTTACATCTACTGCTGCATTTCGTGTTTTAATCATTTTGCGTTTATTTTATCGCTTGAATTCTAACCTCAAAATCTTTTATTTATTGGATAATTTTGACTTTTTATTATTGTGTAACTGCATGGAAAATTTAGTTTTAAGTTCAATTTCATATTTCGTTTTTCTTTTATATTTATCTATATTTTGTATTGTTTCAGTACATTTGCCTTGGATGTAAAGGAGCCTATGGTTCATTCTAGCTATGAAGTTTAAAAGACATTTTCTTACCTTCCCTTACTTGACCTTAACTTACCTTACCTTACCTTACCTTATCTTATATTATCTTATTGTTGTTATTAAGTTGATTGGAGCGTGGTAGAAATGACACAGGAAAAAATGGCACAGGAAAAATAGCACAAATGGCAAAGTATGTAAAATTACACAGAAAAAAATGACACAAATGGAAAAGTAGGAAAGAATGGCACATGTGTTTTTGATGCAATTAATTTTTAGAATGCGCTCAGTAGAAAGCAGATTTCTCCCAAAGCTGAACAATCCTAAAATTATTCGTCTGATTCTTTTGATTAAAAAAATTAACGCAAAGATAAACAAGCAAACATTCAAAAATGTACCTGTGTTGGTACTGTATAGACTAGCAAAAGACTTGCAAACTATTTGGTCATTAAATAAATTTATAATCAATAATGCACGAATGTTTCACATATTGTTTATCTACCTTTTTAAATAAACGAAGTTATAGACAGCGTTGCATAGTTTTATAAGCGAGAAATTCTTGAAGTGGAACCTGGAAGTAACTCGTAGTTGTTTGTCCAGACAGAGATAACAAAAAAGAAGTGCTAAACACTCCCTGTGAGACCTCCATGAAGTGTTTTTTTGTACTTGGTTTTTCGGTCAAGTGTAACAAAAAAAAAGAACTGGCGAAAACATTCCCATTTTGGTACCCTATACCCGCCTTTCTTCACAAAGTTTCTTGGATATTTGTTACACAGTTTTTGCGTAGTAGGCTTAGTGTCATAATAGACACAACCAACTGACAAGCAAGTAAACAAACAAACAAACAAACAAACAAACAAACAAATGACGTTGAAGCATTCCTAGGCAGAGGACAAATTCCTTGGCAGAGCGAAAAAAAACTGAAATAAATATTCCCCTACCGTAATCCTAACCCTAAACACATATTATACTAAGTGTGCCATTTCTACTTCTGCCATTTTTCCTGTGCAATTTTTTGCTGTGCCACTTTTACTATGCCATTTTTCCTGTGGCATTTTTACCTGTGTCACCTTTGCCTACTTTTTCACTTGTGCCTTTTTTCCTGTGCAATTTTACGCACAAGTTGATTAGTCAAGTCTTTGAACAAATTGTTCAGGTTTTCGATAAATGCAGTTTCATAAAAAAATTCATATTCCATACTGCTATTGGTTAAGATTTTTGTTAAATAGAGTGTGAAGTGTAAAATTCTGCAGAGAATATAAAAATTTATTATTAAACTCTTACAATGTAAATTAAACTCACAGTTTAGTTTACAGTTTCGTCATACTTAAATTATTAGAGTAAAATAGCAAAAATAGTTTCTTAGCTCGTTATTTGTACAGTAATTTTTGAAGTCCAAATTCCGCTAAGTATTGAACTATGCTATGTGCAGAGTTTTGTCTGCTTATTACAAACTTTTTTATTTGGTTTTTGTTTTTCTTATAACAATATTTTGTTTTTGTTCTGTCATTTTTTCAGCAGGAACTTTATTATTCGCTTTTATTTTGATATGTAAATGCTTTATAAGTTGCTTTTATTTTGTTGTTCAGAGTCACAATTTTTAGTATAGTTCTCAATAAAGAACTATTAGTAGATCTCAATAATGAACTGTTAGTAGTTCTCAGTAATGAATTATCAGTAGTTGTCAATAATGGACTATTAGTAATTGTCAATGATGAACTATTAGTAGTTCTCAATAATGAACTATTAGTAGTTGTCAATAATGGACTATTACTAGTTCTCAATAAAAACTATTAGTAGTTCTCAATAATAAACTATTAGTAGTTCTCAATAATGAACTATTAGTAGTTGCCAATAATAAACTATTAGTAGTTATCAATAATAAACTATTAGTAATTCTCAATAACGAACTATTAGTATTTCTCAATAATGAACTATTAGTAGTTGTCAACAAAGAACTATTAGTAGTTGTCAACAAAGAACTATTAGTAGTTGTCAACAAAGAACTATTAGTAGTTGTAAACAAAGAACTATTAGTAGTTGTCAATAATGAACTATTAGTAGTTCTCAATAATGAATTTATAGCAGTTCTCAATAATAAACTATTAGTAGTTCTTAATAATGAACTATTAGTAGTTCTTAATAATGAACTATTAGTAGTTCCCAATAATGAATTATTAGCAGTTCTCAATAACGAACTTTTAGTAGTTGCCAATAATGAAGTATTAGTATTTCTCAACAATGAACTATTAGTAGTTGTCAACAAAGAGCTATTAGTAGTTGTCAACAAAGAACTATTAGTAGTTGTAAACAACGAACTATTAGTAGTTATCAATAATGAACTATTAGTAGTTCTTAATAATGAAACGTTAGTAGTTGTCAATAATGAATTATTAGCAGTTCTCAATAAAAAAACTATTAGTAGTTGTCAACAAAGAACTATTAGTAGTTGTCAACAAAGAACTATTAGTAGTTGTAAACAAAGAACTATTAGTAGTTGTCAATAATGAACTATTAGTAGTTCTCAATAATGAATTTATAGCAGTTCTCAATAATGAACTATTAGTAGTTCTTAATAATGAACTATTAGTAGTTCTTAATAATGAACTATTAGTAGTTCCCAATAATGAATTATTAGCAGTTCTCAATAACGAACTTTTAGTAGTTGCCAATAATGAAGTATTAGTATTTCTCAACAATGAACTATTAGTAGTTGTCAACAAAGAACTATTAGTAGTTGTAAACAACGAACTATTAGTAGTTATCAATAATGAACTATTAGTAGTTCTTAATAATGAAACGTTAGTAGTTGTCAATAATGAATTATTAGCAGTTCTCAATAAAAAAACTATTAGTAGTTGTCAATAATGAACTGTTAGTAGTTCTCAATAGTGAACTGTTAGCAGTTCTCAGTAACGAACTATTAGTAGTTGTCAATAATGGACTATTAGCAATTGTCAATAATGAACTATTAGTAGTTCTCAATAATGAACTATTAGTAGTTGTCAATAATGGACTATAACTAGTTCTCAATTAAAAACTATTAGTAGTTGTCAATAATAAACTATTAGCAGTTGTGTATCACGAACTATTAGTAGGTCTTAATAATGAACTATTAGTAGGTCTCAGTAATGAACTATAAGTAGTTGTCAATAATGAACTATTAGTAGTTGCCAATAATGAACTATTAGTAGTTGTCAATAATGAACTATTAGTAGTTCTCAATAAAGAACTGTTAGTAGTTCTCAATAAAGAACTATTAGTAGTTCTCAATAAGGAACTACTAGTAGTTATCAGTAACGAACTATTAGTAGTTCTCAATAATGAACTATTAGTAGTTCTCAACAACGAACTACTAGTAGTTGTCAATAAGGAACTATTAGTAATTGTCAATAATGAACTATTAGTAGTTCTCAATAATGAACTGTTAGTAGTTGTCCCCTATTGAGCTACTAGTAGTTGTCAATAATGAACTATTAGTAGTTCTCAATAATGAACTATTAGTAGTTCTTAATAATGAATTATTAGTAGTTCTCAATAATGAATTATTAGCAGTTCTCAATAAAGAACTATTACTAGTTGTCAATAATGAATTGTTAATAGTTCTCAATAAAGAGCTTTTAGTAGTTGTCAATAATAAACTATTAGTAGTTGTCAGTAATGAACTATTACTAGTTGTCAATAATGAACTGTTAGTAGTTCTCAATAAAGAGCTTTTTGTAGTTGTCAATAATAAACTATTAGTAGTTGTCAGTATGAACTATTAGTAGTTGTCAATAATGAACTATTAGTAGTTGCCAATAATGCACGCACATGCACACGCGCACATATGCATTCACCCCCACAAAATACATTCAAGTGTTGTCTAATCATAACAGATAGATTTAAAATTAAACGCAAAGGAAGAAAAACTGCAGACTAATATCCATGACCTTACCTTTAAATATACAAGGTGCCTAATTTTTTGATGTCGTTATATTGAGTACACGTTTTAATCTTTCTTCTGCTCTGGTTGTAGGAATGAGTGGAAAATTCTATTAATGTGACCTATCATTGTTTGTTCATGTAACATCATTGTTTATATTATTGTTTGTTCATGTAACATCATTGTTTATATTATTGTTTGTTCATGTAACATCTTTGTTTATATTGTTGTTTGTTCATGTAACATCATTGTTTATATTATTGTTTGTTCATGTAACATCATTGTTTATATTATTGTTTGTTCATGTAACATCATTGTTTATATTATTGTTTGTTCATGTAACATCATTGTTTATATTATTGTTTACTAATATAAATAAAAAACTCCTAGAAAAATTAGTTTGTTAGTTTTAGTAGTTTTCAGTGCTTCCCCCCCCCCCCCGGTTAAGGTTAAGTTAACTTTTTTAACTAAGTTTAAGTTTAGTTCATTATTAGTTAACTTTAAGTTTAGTTCATTATTAGTTAAGTTTGAGTTTAGTTTTAGTTTATTAATAGCTAAGTTTGAGTTTAGTTCATTAATGGTTGAGTTTAAGTTTAGTTCAATATTAGTTGAGTTTAAGTTTAGTTCAATATTAGTTGAGTTTAAGTTTAGTTTATTATTAGATAAGTTTAAGTTTAGTTTATTGTTTCTCACAAAAAGAAATGTACATATAACGACACGTAACAAACAATAACAAATTGGCATACCAAAAAACTAATTTTTGTAACTAAAATGCTCCAATGTGTGCGGAAAAAATATCGTAAGTACAACATTGATAAGGGAAGGGGTTGGACAAGAAAAGGAAAGGCATAATATTGTGTGTATAGAGATGAATTCGGTTAGAGGTGCAAGTTAGTCAAGCGAGGATAATTAAATAAAATGAACACAATATGCAAGAAATCTCGTGAGGTTAAATCCATTGCATTATTTTATACCGACATTATACACATATTATACCTTAAAACACTACTTGTCAAAATACGTGTCACATAAAAAAAGATATGACAATGTCAAGACACCGTCAAGCACATGATGAATTGACAGTGAGAATTAATATGCCAAGCACCCTAATCTTGTGCGTCTTATGCACCTTATATACTTTATGTACCACATACATACATACATATTGTACGTACAAGCACAATGATTAAAATATTTGTTTTTCAGAAAGAATTTTTTTTGTGTTTTTTTTCATGAAATTATACACACTGATTGTCGTTCGTGCACGTCCATCACCACACACTGTCCTCATGCATGAGGCCAGACACATCCAATCGTGGTGGCACAATTAGTCAAAAATTTAAAGTAATCAATCCAGAACACGTATTATGAATAATACTGTCTACCACATGTAAACATAATATATATTATATATTAAACTTCGCTGAACAAAATATACACGAAAACAGATAACGTGTCGAGTAATACTATGGAGTTGACCAAACTGTCAAAGTTTATAGAAATATATTTACAAATAGCAAGTATATCTGTCAGATTCCGAGATATTAATAATTGCTCAACAAATAACTTTCATTTCTTTCTCAAATTTGTAAATTGAGCGAGCTTATTTTACATCTACTGGGAGGGAGGAGGGAATTCCAGATTTTAGATGCAATCATGCTTATAAAGTGTTTCATTGTATGGTTCTACAGGGCCGTATAACGTTTTATGGGTTTTTACATAAAGATACTAATGTTGCAAGGCACGAGATCGTCAACTATATAAATCCGGTAGCCTAGAAACAGCTGTGTCAAAGCAGCATTTAATTCTCACGGAGTACGGAGTTGGTTTAAGTCAGTTAAGTGCGTTTTGCCCGAGAAAATATTACAGTAGCTAAAACTAGCAAAAATACATATTTACTGCAATTACGCTGCTATTTTTGATGCATCATTCGCCCTCCAAAACAACGCTAAATAAACTTGACTGCTGTTTCTCAGACGTTAAAATCAAACTAAACCCTCACTGTAATATAAGCTTTTATAACATTATGTTTCTACTCTCATTATGGATATTCAATTTATTTTATTATAAACTTACAGCAAAACTTGTTTCTTTTAATTTTTCATCACTTTGTTGTTAGAGATGAATTTGAAGAACCGCTATTTTTCGTTGGGCAAGATTTTATGACGTTATGAGTACAGTGACGAGATCACCAAAGATCTGTAAACAAACATCAGTAACCAAAGACTCTTTGTGCACCGCGTACGTCATTCTCGCTCACTCGTCCCAAAGACGTGAAACATGGCGATCTTCACAGCAACGCACGCATTCGAAATTCGCCAGTAAAAGATAAGCCATTTAATTTATAAGTTTCTTTTGTTTAGTAATTACTATAACTTCTTTGTGTAATCATAATAATGCTTTGAAAAAACTTCAATGACTGTCATGATTATATAGGCCTTTAAGGACTTTTGTGTATATGGCACTTTGAAATAGCAAATACTTATTTAAACCAATCGCGTGATGGTAATGCAATCCATCTCATAATCAGTGCAGATTTCATACTATATTTCAGGGTACCCAAGAAGTGGTTCTACATTTGTCGGTGACATTTTCAGCAACCATCCCGAAGTGTTTTATATATTTGAACCTGCTTGGTTTGAAGAAGCCCAGATTTTTGGTCCAGGAGATGGGAAAGGACGACGTAGTGGACCCTTAACAGTGATGACCCAGAAGTTGATAGGAAATCTTGCCACGTGCAATTATACTGGCGAACACATGTTGAATTTTATACGCTATAACGAGAAAAGACGTAAAACCTATCATTCTCGAGCACTTGCTAAGGAAAAAGGGTGTGATGACGAAAACTTCGGAAGCAGAGTAAACAATTGCTGGGCAGCTCCACGTTCTGGCGATTTACATCTTTCTCCACTAGAGTGGACAAAAGTTTGCCAAAATTACAGTACCCATGTCTACAAAGTTTTTCGCCTGCGTGTAGTAGACGTCTTGACGTTACTGAATCTTCCTGGATATAACGTAAAAGTTTTATACATGATTCGAGATCCAAGGGCAATTATAAAATCTAGAATGCAGTTAGGGTGGCTGAAAAATCTCACTGGTGAGGCATATGGTCAGGATAATCCATCCACACTATGCTATGACATGATGGATGACTATGAGAGTGCACTAAGATTAAATTTACCCAGTGACGTAATGAAAATTATAAAATATGAGGATATAGCATACGACCCTATTACAAAAGTAAAGGAACTTTTTGAATTTGTTGGACTTAATTATACAGAAAATATTGACAAATACCTTAAGAAGAATGCCCTAGCAAAGACAGGCGGAGCAGGTGGAATTGGTACAAGTAGTAAGAACTCTACAAAAACAGCAAACGCTTGGAAGGACAAACTAACTGAGTCAGAAATAGTCATGATTGAAAAACAATGTGGAGAATTCTTAAATCGTGCTGGTTACAAATTTATGCACATGAAAGGCAAATCCTACATATCACTTTTGCGAAATTTAAAAATAGCAAATGGTTATATTCGGTAAATCTGCCTGCTAGCCTATTACCATCAGAGAAGCAATCAGCAAAACTATGTAGAATGTTCGTGAGTTATTGACCATTTATAGATGGGTCTAAGAGCTTCTGTTATAACAAACAGTTTCAACTTTGTGCAAAATATTTTGCAAGGTTTTGCTATGATGCTGTGCTGTTGGTGTTGGTGTTGCAGTTGTTGTTGTAGGTATCGTCAATGTTGTCGCCATCATCGTCATAATCACTATTTTATGAGGTGGGTTTGGTGTACTGGGTTAGCTGAGTGGTGAGTGTTCTTTGGATGGTGTGGTGCAATGGGTATTCTGCGGTGTGGTGGTGGTGATTTGCTGTGGGTGTTGTGCTGTTAATGGTGTGGTGGGGAGGTAGGGTGTGTGTAGTGTTGGTGGATGGCGTGGTAGGTGTGGCGTAGTGTGGTTTGAGTGGTGCGGTGTGGTATTGATGGTGTGGTGTGAGTGATGTGGTGTTGATAATGTTGGAGGGGTTGTAGGGTGTGGGTGGTGTGGTGGAGAGTGGTGTGGTATGGGTGGTGGGTGTGGTGTGGTGTGGCGTGCTGTTGTGGTATGGTCTTTTGCGGGGTTTGGCTAGTACTTTATTATTATTATTACAGTTTGTAAACATTCGATTAATATACATTGCTTCTGCATTTTTCATTGTAAATGTTCTTTTTGGTTGACATCTTTGAAATCCTGTGTTGTTTCATCACATTAAGTTATATATTATATATATATCATTATATATATATTATATGTATTGTTATACATATATTAATATATATTTTACGTTACATGATTCTTTCATTTGAGTAGTAGCCATGCAATTTTGCATTTTTCTCTTTTCTACTTAATGTTTTTGCGCATCCTTGTTAATGTTTGTTAAGCTAAATTTTATTTTTCAATGTATGGATGCTATTACAAGTCTTCATTTTCAGTTTAAATATCGTTTTTTCAAATGTATTGTAAATTTGTAAATACACTATTTTTGTATTTACAGTTTTTGCAATTATTCTGCATAAATTTATATTATATAAACACCCAAATTATGTACAATCAGTAATATACTATTTTAAAATTAATTAATAGCATAATTAGATTAATTGTTACTAAATTTAAGGCTGTGGGACAATATAAGCATTAACAAGCTTAACGAGATGTTTATTGACATTTCTGTATTGACGAAATTAACACAGTAATAAAGTAGTAAATCTGTATAATATTCAGTAATAGTCTGTATGATAATTAAGAACCATTAAATTTAGTATCGTGAGAAAATAAAAATTGTCAGCAGTCCTATGATAATCATGTAAATATTTTGGGGTATTCTAGGTTGACTAGTGAGTTTTCTCTCTGACGGCAAGCTCGCAAGTGTGAACTGTTTTGCGAGTTATTGTCGGCAAGTTAATATACAAACAGTTGATTTCCTGCGCGTCACACTGTCTGGTGTGAACGCCACGGCGAGTTACACTTGACAACACTCGCAGAAGGGAGTGTTGACGAGCTCCCGCTTACTGTCAGAGAGTAACTCGCAGCAAATTTTGCTCTAGTCTGAATACGCTTGCGAGTTACTTTGCGAGTTAACTAGCGAGTTTGAACGCGCCATTTTGTTATTAGCAGACGAACACTTACTGGATTTAACGCTTTAATAGCTAGTAAAGCAATATGCCTGTTGAACATAATGTTAATGTTTGATCGGCGACAGTTAACCACAGTTTACCATAGACCTGTGTTTTAGAACTAAAGGTTAAGAACAACGTTTATGACACCAAAATAACAGCGACCTAAACATATTAGTATAAACTTGTTTAGTAATAATAATAATAATAATAATAATAATAATAATAATAATAATAATAATAATAATAATAATAATAATAATAATAATAATAATAAAAGGCGCCAGAAGTACTTTATGACTAGGTGAAAATTAAGTTACCAAATCACAAGATGTAGTAACCATAAATACATGCATAGCTAATACACTACAAGTCATTGTAGGAAAAGTCGTACACGAAAAAATCTTGTCATTGCATGTTGTGAAAACGGATATAGGTGGTTGGCCCGAGATTGGTTGACCCTGACCTAAGCTAGGTCACGGGGTCGAAATGTCAGAAGATGTGATTTGATGGACATAAAATGCAATTCTTAGGTACCCAAGCATGGCGAATTCACTAATAGCGAAATTGTGATCTTGAGACCAAGATCAAGTCAGCAGAACCCTCCTGACTCAGCTCTTGCAGTTTTAATCAAATTGCAGAATCTTAAAGCACAAGAAAACCCGTCATAAACATAAAGCTTAAAAAATTCGTCTCGAAATTTTATACCACTTACGTACTGCCTTTTTACATACAGGACTTCAATCGGTAATCACGCTGTATAAAACATGTAAATTTAAACTCCCGCGATGACCGTTAGACGCAGCCATTTTGACAACAGAACATTTGAAACACGTTCAGATAACAGTGTGTGTGAAGGTTGAAAAATTAACCAAAGCATTCGTAGCACACACGTTACTAACTGAGTAAAATTTTAAATTACTGTATCTTGTCAATAAGATTAAAAATACGTTTTTGGTCAATGAGTGGTGCAGCCTGAAGGATGAGTTAGCGACGTTTTACCAATTGGTGAAAACATGTTAAAATATTTAAAAAAAATTCTTTTCCAGTTACATAAGTCTTTCCAGCAGGCAAGCGAAATGCTAAGTAATATAGATTTGCACGGAAAGTTTTTTTTTGGGTCATAATTTAACATTGCCTTTTCTTCCCCTGATTACGTTTGCGTAGTGACGTCATGTAATGGCGGCTTCTGAACAGATTTGCGAGAGATTTAAAATGGAGACAAACGAAAATTCCTTTCAATGCGAGTACGATATATGCGCAAAATTGCTATAAAGTAATGTAAGTTTATAACACTGAACTGAACTTCAGCGATCTGCACGAATTTTTCAATGGAAACCCAAAGTCATATTGTGAATTTGTAAATAACTGTTTAGCGATTTTTGGATAGTAATGATCATGTTATGTGATCATACGTGTTTATCGTGAATTTGTAAATAACCCTTGAGCTGTTTTTGGACAGTAATGATGTTAAGTGATCGTAAGTGTGTAGTGAGAATTTGTAAATAATTCTTTAGCTATTTTTGGACAGAATTTTTGCGTATAAAAACGCTCTAAACACCAAGCTAACATAAACAAATGAGCATTATTGTTAATTACAAAATTGTTGGAAAGGCTTTTTTATTTAAACTGTTTAGTATTTATATAAATCACATAATTATTATATATTTGTAGAGCAAAATAGTAACGAGTAGGGTCAAACGGACTAATGTTGTACATCGGCTAATGTCAAGCAAATGCTCAGGTTTTACTGAAAATAACATAGATCATGTTTTACTGAAAATAACATAGATGATGTTTTACTGAAAATAACATAGATGATGTTTTACTGAAAATAACATAGATGATGTTTTACTGAAAATAAAATAGATGATGTTATACTGAAAATAACATAGATGATGTTTTACTGAAAATAACATAGATGATGTTTTACTGAAAATAACATAGATGATGTTTTACTGAAAATAACATAGACGATGTTTTACTGAAAATAACATAGACGATGTTTTACTGAAAATAACATAGATGCCGTTTTAACAAAGTAGTGTATTGCCCATAAAAGGGAAGAAAGTTCATTTCAAGTTCATTTATTCATTCATTGGTTTATTTATCACTAAAACACTCGATCGGCTGACTGTTAGATTTTTAGTAAACTTGTCGTCCTGTCGTTGATTGACATATAGTCTCTCCATCGATGTGCTAATGACTTAGTAACTTAATAGATTCAACATGAAGATATAACCATTACATATGTACTTATAACTAGGACATTCTTGAAAATAGGAGGCCTTACTTCGTTTTAAATGATTACATGTTTGTGTAATTTATAGCTGGAAGGGATGCCACTGGGCAAGAGTGATTACACCATACCAAAGGAAGCACTTTCTGCGACCCTAACATACTCCTATGTAGACGGAGCCAGATTAGAAAATTCTAATTTTGGATGGCGTATGTATGTTGGAGCCGTGCTAACTGTACAACTAGGAGGACCTCGAATCGTCACCGGAATTACTACCCACGTATGTTTTTGGCACAACAGTAGGCTCACGAGTGCCATCACGAATGTAGGGAGGTTTGGTACAGGTAAAATTGGTATGGTGAAAGTTTGATACTGGCAAAATTTGGTACTGTGAAGTTTTAGTACGTGGTAATTATGGTAGAGGTAAACTTGGTACAATCATTTTTAGGTACAAGGAATTTTTGGTACTAGAAAAACGTGGTACGTGGAATGTTTGGTACGATGAAAATAAGTATGGTACCAGAATTGTTTAGCACTAGGAAATACTGGTAAAAGAAAGTTTTGGTACTGGGAAAATATGGTACTGGAAAATTTGGTACTGGAAAATTTGGTACAGGACTGGGGCAATTACTGGACTTTATAAATTGCCCAGTTTCAGAATTAAGTGATTTTTACTTATCGTATTTTTGGCAATACGTGGAAGATTGTATTTGATTATTTGTAGTTGTGCACTTTTGTTAAATACAGCTTAAAGTAGTAGTTGTTAGGAAATTCATTTGTAATCTTGATGAAGCCAGTTGTTCGGCAAATTACTAAAGCGATACGTTGTTAATCCATTGTTACATTATATTTCGAACCAAGTTTGGATTCCGATTGTTTACTGATGTTTGGCAATTCTGAATCCTGAATTTTGGCAACTGTTAATGAAAGCGATAGCGTTAACTATAACCGTGAGCTCACTTAAAGATTATGGCAATTCCGTAAGTAACGGATCAGGCACGGAACTTTCTCCCACTGAAAAGGCTTATTGCGCAGCAGTGCTAGAAAACGACAGAGAGATAAAGATCTATTTCACAGCGTATTTAATGGTTCAAGGTCTATCACGGATTCATCATTACCGTTTTGACTAGGATAAACTCTCGTAGTCGGGGACTAATTAATTGATTAATTGCCTAATTAGCAGACCAGTACTACCGTTGTACAACATAATTAACAGTGCGTGGCAGCCAAAATTTTATTGGTGATTATTCACCCATATAGACGCATGTGAGAATCTTTCTTCAAAATTCTGAAAGGTCTCCAACTCACCATGCAAAATTGTATTTCGGGTCCACAGTATTATGTAAAAACCATTCTGTCTGATAGCCTAGTACTGCAGCTGCTGGCAGTGGCGACGTTCATTATGTAATGTTGTCATGATGCTGTTATCGGCAGCAGAGGTAGTGGCAGAGATGGCGTATCATCATCAAAATCATAGAGCTCACCATTATTGAAATTGCCACTATTTCTTGGTAATGTATTATTGACTGCGAAATTTACTGACGTGTCTGTTACATTAACCATGCTGCAATAATAAAACTGCGCAGTGCGAGATTCCAGTGACGTCACGCTAAAACTTTTGCACGCTGTAATTTTTTTCATCCATCGCAAATAGTGGATTGAAGTAACTGAGGACCAAGTTATGATCTGAGTTTAACGTTAAAATGGTTTCTGCCTGTTTTAAGAATAAGTAGTCGCTGTTGTCCATTTACCTACCTATGGTTGAGAGCGTGCAACAGCAGGCGCAACAATGAAATATAAAAGAAACTGGTCTTCTACAGCAATAAGATTTTTAATAAAAATCATTCTTTAAAAGCGGGACTGTTCCTTTAAACATTTTACAGTTTAGATTATAATTTCATTATTGTTAACACCATTTATATTCGACCACTCCTAAATGCAGTCTAAATAGTTGTGTTTATTTCTAAGTTTCTGTTACTGTACTACATGAATGTTAGTACTATTTTAAGTAAAAGCATGGAAAAGTAACGATTAAAGTATTAAATATTCAATTTTTAGGGTTATCAATCAGTATGTGTTGCTGGCAAGTGAGTTACACAAAACAACGTTATCATACAGCAAATCAAGTAATTGAACTTCTTGACAAGATTATCTTACAAACGATGCATCCACGGTAAGTTGCATTTATAGACTGCTGACAGTGCAGCTGAGCGATCGAAATTGGCTGTTTCTGTAGTTCTTTTAGTCAGTCATGTAATCTGCTATGCATCTTTCGTTATTAGTAATGCCTAGATTATTCACAAGTCAATGTAAATTCGTGCAATGATAAGAAAGAACACATATCTACAACTGCTTGATATTCCCATTTGAATCTATAAAAACCTGTGGTAAAATACAATAAAAATCTTTAAAACCAAACATTCAGTTTTAAAAACTTTTCATACGGGTATTTCTAATATGCGAATTTCATTTGTACAAAGACTTCCTACTCTCTAAGCGCAGGCCCAATTCTGCTAGTGAACTATACTTGGAAGCAACTAAAAACCAGCATTTCAAAGAAATTGGCAAAAGTAAAAAAAACGTGTAACGCACGTGTGCTTAAACATGTAATAAAGCGTTCGCTTTCCGTCTAGGAGGTCGTGAGTTCGATACTGCGGGCAGGATCGTACAAAAAACTTTAATAATGATATCCGCTGTTGCCCTGCCTGTTGCGCGGAATTTAGGGTAAAGGCGGGGTATTAATAATCTCTGTTATGTAAGTTTAGTTTGTTACTTACGGTCCGCGATAAAAGCCTCGTGTTAGGACTGTTAAATTTAAAGCCGACTTTAAATAAAGTTTATCATCATCATCATCACACCAGCCATATCCACTGCCTTCGTCACCGCCACCGCCACCAACACCACCTCAATTCGTAAAATATTCCGCTATACAACGGTTCTCTTAACAGAATTAAGTGCGGAGAGTTAGAGATCATCGTGCAATTGAAGTAGGCCCACTACAAATGCCCTATTGAAAAATCATTAAAATCTAGTAGTTTTTAATTTTTAATTTGATTTTAAAGCATTTTTTGGGTTTTACAACGAACTTTAGAATGTTTTTGTTATGGGAATGTTGAACATCTATAAAACTCACAGCCTAGCATACCAAAAGATAACCTAACAAATATATATATCCGCAAATAAAAAATGGTTATAATTTAGTCCAAATACTCTTCCAAAAAGTTGACAATAGTGAAATCCACAGAAATAGGATAAACTGCAAGGGTAAATTGTAGTGCATCTTTTCACTTATCAACTTGGATAGCAAAAATCCGATGGCAGAACAGATTTCTCATGCATCTGCACTTTCCATAAATCTCCTATCTCGTAGATGTATTCCAGTTCACGCTTCTTCTTTTTCTTGCATTTTATTCTGCTCTCAGATCCTGGAAACATCTAAAGACGTAAGGCAATCAGGCTGAAATTTTATATAACCACAATATTGGTCAGTGAAATGAAATGGAAAATCATGAGAAAGAGCACAAAAGTCCCACAATTAAAAAACAAGGAAAGGGAAAGAAATGGCACTATGATTCTTACAACACATGTAGTACTTCTTCGGGTGACGAGAAAAGGACAACAAAGAAAAAAATCACAAGGAATTACTAGATCTACAGAGCTAGTTAGATTACTGGAACTGCTTGTGATTTTTTTCTCTTTTCCATCCTTTTTTAGTTTACCAGAAGAAAAACTGTCGTGGTAGTTCGAAACATTGTGACCTTTCATTCCTTTTTCTTGTTTTTTAATTGTAGAATTTTTTTATTTGTTACTATTCTTGTGATTGTTAATTAATTAGTATTTTCACAGGATAGAATAAACAGGACACGTTAACCATAATTTGTGTGTAAAGTGTCCTGCTTGTTCTGTCCCGTGATAACAGGAGACGGAAATCGCATTCATGTGGTTGGCATTAATGATAATCTGCAAATTGGATCACTAAGCCTGGAATTATATGGCTGTTTTATGTAGGCATTATCATTCACGCACAATTTGTAGTAGTTTTATTTATCTTTTACGTAAGCCTACTTGTTGCGGGTGCTAAGGTTACAGGCCCAGAATAAAATATCCACGCCAATGCATTATTTCAGTATAAGTATCTTTTTACACCTTTTTACAGGAAGAAAAACACAGTGCATAAAACGATAATATGATACAAAGTAACAAAATTATTATGATGATTAATTTATCTGAAATATGATGATAGACTGATTGGTGAAAGGGCGGCGAAGAACTTCGTATCATCAAGTTTCGATAAAGGACAAGAAAAGTGGTACCTAAAGTAGGTTTCAGAAAAATTTTCGTAAAAAATTATATAATGTGGAAGTTGGAATTATACATTGTAGTTACGTGCTGCCATCTATGTACTAATCTTGTTATAATTGTATGGTCCAGTGACTACATATACGCTGGTCCTCTCCCTATCTAAAATTAATGGTTGTTGTGAAGCCTGTGCAAGTCTATACAAGTATTACTTTATAGCAATTTTATGCGTATATCATACTCGCATTGAAAGGATTTTTTGTTTGTTTTCATTTTAAATCTCCCGCAATACTGTGCCGACCCCACCGTTACATGACTTCTTATCATCAGAGGAAGAAAAGGAAATGTCATACTGTGTACCAAAGAAAATTCCATGCAAAGTTATATTACTTAGCATATCGCTTACCTGCTTGAAAGAATTGTGTAATTAGAAAAAGAAAGTTATTAATTATTTAAAATGCCTTCTCTAAAATGGCAAAATGTGGTTGACACACCTAGAGGGTGCACCACTCACTAACCAAAAAATGTATTTTTAATCTTTTCGACAAGATACGGTAATTTAAAATTTTATTTAGTTAGTGACGTGTGCGCTACGAATACTCTGATCATTTTTTCAAACTTTACTCAGTGTTATCTGAACGTGTTTCAAATCACTTATCGTCAAAATGGCTACGTCTAACGGCCACTTCGGGAGTTTAAATTTACATGTTTTGTACAGCTTTACTGCCGACGCAAGCACTGTATGCAAAAAGGCAGTATATAAGTGGTACAAAATTTCAATAGAATTTTTTTAAGTTTCATGTAAGTGAAGGTGAAATGGATACAAAACACCAGTTTCACGTGTTGATAAAAAGTTTCTTTATTCTGAAGTAGATTATTAACATTTAGTTTAGTTTGCATTGAGTAGAAGAGAATTAGTTGCATGATTAACTCCATGACTGTAACCGTTCAGCGGTGGGTGTCATAGGCCTATTTAGAATTCGCGAGAGGGCCACGGCGCCCCGCAACGGGCGTTTTCCCGGACCCAACTCGCGATTTTTTCGAAATTTTGATCAAACAGCCTGCGGAAAAAACGTTCTAGCGGCGCCTGGTGGGTCTCTCGGAAGCAGATATACGGCTCATCAGAAAGAGGAAGAACGGGGCTATACGATGATGTGGGCTATATGTTGGGATACGTCCACTGAGAGGAGTATTGACGAGTTAATTAGATGTTCTATTTTTCGCAATTTTCGCTTAGAAAACTGCTGACGCAAAGCCATTGTTCTGACGTCATCCATTGTATTCTGCTGTAATCTTATAACTTTAATTCAGCAAAAAGCTGCCTGCTACGGGTTTGCGTTAGATAAACAGACATACAGTAGGCAGGATGTTACGGGCTTTGTGTTATAAATGAGAGGACTAGGTAGGATGTTCGCGTACTATCGATTATACGTGTGTTTATACGCAAAATTTTTTACGGGGCCTTTGCTAGTCCCTTATATTAATATTCTTGGTATCTTAATATATTTATATATATATATATAAGATTCGAGGCTACAACTTCGACGACGGCACCATTTGCGGCGATCTATATATCAAACGAAAGGTCTCGATCTAGTGTCTTCTCATTGATGGTTTATTTTTCGAATCGGGCCCACCGGGAGGAGGGGGAGGCGAAAAACCCCCAAAAATGGCCCTTTTTCGGCCGTTTTTTGCAAAAGTTATACGGCTGAGATGTAGAGAACGGAAACGGGCCGAGGGTGGTGCTGGGTATGGATAGATAGCCCGTTCAGCGGTGGGTGTCATACGCCTATTTAGAATTCGCGAGAGGGCCACGGCGCCCCGCAACGGGCGTTTTCCCGGACCCAACTCGCGATTTTTTCGAAATTTTGATCAAACAGCCTGCGGAAAAAACGTTCTAGCGGCGCCCGGTGGGACTCTCGGAAGCAGATATACGGCTCATCAGAAAGAGGAAGAATGGGGCTATACGATGATGTGGGCTATATGTTGGGACACGTCCACCGAGAGGAGTATCAACGAGTTAATTAGGAGTTCTATTTTCGGCAATTTTCACTTAGAAAACTGCTGACGCAATGCCATTGTTCTGACGTCATCCATTGTACTCTACTCCGCTTATAACTTTAATTCAGCAAAAAGCTGCCTGCTACGGGTTTGCGTTAGATAAACAAACAGTAGGCATGATGTTACGGGCTTTGTGTTATAAATGAGGACTAGGTAGGATGTTCGCGTATTATTGATTACATGTGGTTTTTTACGCAAAATCTTTTGCGGGGCCTTTGCTATTTATTATATTATAGCACATAGTTTCAACTTTGTGAAAAATGTTTGGAATGGTTTTGTTGTAATGCTGTGCTGTTGGTGCTTGTGCTATAGGTGTCGTCATCATTTCCATCACCATCATCATCATCATCAACATCATGATCACCACGTGAGGTGGTGGATTTGATGTGGTGTGGTAGTGGTGTGCTTTGTGTGTTGTGCTATGGATGGTGTGGTGGGGTGATAGGGTGTGTGGGGTGTGGTGTGGGTAGTGTGGTATGGAGTGGGTGGCGTGGTGTGTGGGTGGGTGTGTGTGGTGCAGTGGTATGGTGTGGTGCAGTGTGGTGTGATGTGGTGGAGTCGTATGGTGTGGGTGGTGCAGTGTGGTGTGGTGCAGTGGTATGGTGTGGTGCAGTGTGGTGTGATGTGGTGGAGTCGTATGGTGTGGGTGGTGTGGTGTGTGGGTGGGTGGTGCGGTGTGCTGCAGTGGTATGGTGTGGTGCGGTGTGGTGTGTGGGTGGTGCAGTGGTATTGTGTGGTGCAGTGTGGTGGAGTGGTATGGTGTGGGTGGTGTGGTGTGGTGCTGTGCGGTGTGATGTGGTGGAGTATTATGGTGTGGGTGGTGTGGTGTGGTGTGTGGGTGGTGCAGTGGTATGGTGTGGTGCAGTGTGGTGTGATGTGGTGGAGTGGTATGGTGTGGGTGGTTTGGTGTGGTGCACTGCGGTGTGGTGGTATTGTGTGGTGCAGTGTGGTGCGATGAGGTGGAGTGGTATGGTGTGGTGCAGTGTGGTGTGATGAGGTGGAGTGGTGCGGTGTGGGTTGTGTGTTGATTTGTGCACAAAATTCTTTTTGTGGGGTTTGGCTAGTCCCTTATATTAATATTCTTGGTATCTTAATATATTTATATATATATATATATAAGATTCGAGGCTACAGCCCGGACGAGGGCACCATTTGCGGCGATCTATATATCAAACGAAAGGTCTCGATCTAGTGTCTTCTCATTGATGGTTTATTTTTGGTTACTTATCACCGGGAGGAACGGGGGGCGAAAAACCTCCAAAAATGGCCCTTTTTCGGCCGTTTTTTGCAAAAGTTATACGGCTGAGATGTAGAGAACGGGAATGGGCCGAGGGTGGTGCTGGGTACGGATAGATAGCCCGTTCAGCGGTGGGTGTAGTAGGCATATTTAGAATTCCCGAGAGGGCCAGGGCGCCCCGCAACGGGCGTTTTCCCGGACCCAACTCGCGATTTTTTCGAAATTTTGACCAAATAGCCTGCGGGAAAAACGTTCTAGCGTCGCCCGGTGGGACTCTAGGAAGGAGATATGGGGCTCTTTACAAAGAGGAAGAACGGGGCTACACGATGGTGTGGGCTATATGTTAGGGCAGGTCCACCGAGAGGAGTATTGGCGAGTTAATTAGGAGTTCTATTTTCGGCAATTTTCGCTTAGAAAACTGTTGACGCAAAGGCATTGTTGTGACGTCATCCATTGTACTCTGCTGTAATCTTATAACTTTAATTCAGCAAAAAGCTGCCTGCTACGGGTTTGCGTTAGTTAAACAAACGGTAGGCAGGATGTTACGGGCGTTGTGTTATAAATGAGGACTGTGTAGGACGTTCGCGTATTATTGATTACACGTGGTTTTTTATGCAAAATCTTTTGCGGGGCCTTTGCTATTTATTATATTATAGCACATAGTTTCAACTTTGTGAAAAATGTTTGGAATGGTTTTGTTGCAATGCTGTGCTGTTGGTGCTTGTGCTATAGGTGTCGTCATCGTTGCCACCACCATCATCATCATCATCAACATCACGATCACCACGTGAGGTGGTGGATTTGATGTGGTGTGGTGGTGGTGTGCTTTGTGTGTTGTGCTATGGATGGTGTGGTGGGGTGGTAGGGTGTGTGGGGTGTGGTGTGGGTGGCGTGGTGTGGTGTGTGGGTGGGCGGGTGTTGTGGTGCAGTGTGGTGTTATGGTGTGGTGCTGTGCAGTGTGATGTGGTGGAGTCGTATGGTGTGGGTGGTGCAGTGTGGTGTGGTGCAGTGGTATGGTGCGGTGTGCTGCAGTGGTATGGTGTGGTGCAGTGTGGTGTGATGTGGTGGAGTGGTATGGTGTGGGTGGTGTGGTGTGTAGGTGGGTGGGTGGTGTGGTGCAGTGTGGTGTTATGGTGTGGTGCTGTGCGGTGTGATGTGGTGGAGTATTATGGTGTGGGTGGTGTGGTGTGTGGGTGGTGCAGTGGTATGGTGTGGTGCAGTGTGGTGTGATGTGGTGGAGTGGTATGGTGTGGGTTGTGTGTTGATTTGTGCACAAAATTCTTTTTGTGGGGTTTGGCTAGTTTAATATTATCTTAATAATAGCATTGTTTCTTTTAAGTGTTACTGTGCGTTATAAATTTGTTTGTATTGTTGCTCAAGCAGTATATGTTGTCAGTTGTCACGTGTTTAAAAACCGTATATGGGCATAATCTTAAACTGAGACAATTTAGGCTATTAGCAAGCAAAAAATATTTCTTTTGTTTAGAATTTTATCAAGTTTATGTATTAATTTTCGTATGTCTGTTTGTTTAAAATTACAACTACAACATTAAATTTGCACATGTTTGTTTCGTTTTGCACAGTATTAAAAGTGTGGCTTAAAATTTTTTAACTTTGCAGCACCCCACTAATGTTAGCTATGAACCACCACTGTGCATTTTGCTTTTGAGAATGCGCATTTTGAACACAAACAGAGCTTCATGGCCGTCATTGCAGTCACAAGTGTATCTATTAACTAGATTGTGAAACGTGCCATTATGACAAGGTTCTGGTGAGTATTCATCGATGTCTAAAAATTCAAAACACACAATTAGTGGTTTTTTTGTAAAAAATAACAGTCTTTACAATCGTTAAAGTTTGCAAATGGCAATCAAATGCCATTTTATTACAAATGGCCGGTCTTAGTCACATATAACTAGAACTAGTAGCATAAATAAAAGCAGAAATAAAGATGAAGTTGCCAATAATTATGCTGTAAAAACAAAAAAAGTTGAAATATTTGCCAAATTACAAAATTGTATTAGGGATACCCATTGTATGTGCCAGTTCAGGAAATTTGTCTATCAAAACCTCGGACGATAGTGTTTCTATATAATTATAAATACATTATTTCAAAAAAATGCTGCAAATTGTTTTTATGATATTAATCTAGCAACCTACGACACTTACAGGTAATCTGAAGCACCATATTCCTTGGGGATAATGCAAAAACAAAATATGGGTAGTCGGACGAGTCCTAAGATGAAATAAATAGATGATATGAATTACACTATGAGGAATTGATTGATTCCTATATGAACACCATCTAATGTTAATCGAGTGCGAGAGTTTTTTTATGAACGAAGTAAAGATTAGTTACCAATTACTCTCGACTACTGACATACGGCATTTAATAAGGTATAATCTTTATCCATGGACTTTCATTTTTAATGAAATATAATTATTCTTAATGGCAACTTACAGTTGAAAAACGAGAAGTTATCTTGTGATTGTGCTATGAATTTGACCTTCTCAATATTTAAGAGAAAGATCTCTCCGGGTAGAATTTCTCCAATATTCGCACCATGCCCAGCATGGCAAAAGGGGTGAGACGACGGACGAAGATGACGGTATCCTGTAAACAAAAGGGAAAGGTTATAAAAGCTTATCATCAATTATAATTTATACTCGTAAACTAGCATCGTTCATCAAAACTTACGCCTTCTTTGGGAACCCTCCCATAGATCAACTAAAACTTCATCAGCTGTTAATGGCGTTAATTGACTTTGTTCACTAGGAGAAAAAGGGGCTCGCAAAGGGGAAAACGTGATATCTTTAGGAGAAGGTAACTGGTATCGTAATATGAAGTGGTATTTAAAGGTTCTGGGTTAGGAGAAATTTGTCGGCGGACTAAATCGAAATTTATAATCGTAGCTCTCATGGACCTTTTGAATTACAGTGGAGATTATATCTTCCGATTAGTGCAAAAGAAGGAAAGAATAAAAGGAAATTTTCTTTTCTTTATTATAGCCTTGATTGTGTATCTGAACAAATTTTTCCTAAACCAGAACTTTCAAATACCACTTCGCCTCCATATTATGATACCAGTTTACCAACTCATAAAGATACCACGCTTTCCCCTTTGCGAACCCCTTTTTCTCCTAGTGAATAAAGTCAATTAACGCCACTAACTGCTGACGAGTTCTTCGCGTTTCTAACTGCCTCACCTCCACCTTTGAGTACCCTACTATATGTAAATTATTAACTTCGAAGACAGCGTCAGAGTTAGGGTTGCACATTAAATCTGTGTGAGTTGCGGCCGAAACAGTCCAACACCATAAGGTCAGCCGAGTTATCTCCAGGTATGCTCACATTTATGGCATGCTTGACGTCCTATAAAAAGAGAAAAATTTCATGTCATGTCAACTACTTGGCAATTCTTGACTTCTTGACGGTTGAGGAAGGCTAATAGGAAGGTCAACCGCGGGAAAGTCAACTCGTCTCCGACCGCCTCAAACCATGCTTTTTGAATTTGTTGTCGCGGTGATACATTAGGGCAGCAGATTCAGTTCTTGCTGAACTTTCTTTTCGTTTCTGCCAAAAGGTAATGTTTAATTAGTTTATAACTAACATACAATTTATTATTTAATTCGGAGAAAGCTGATTATAAGCGTTCAGAGCGCAGACGCTAGTTTAATGATGGATTATGACCAAATAAGGGTGACTCAGTTGTCCATGCGCAGAGTCTTTTTCGACATGAACCCGGTGTTTTCATAGGTGGTTATGCTGCTGTTAACGAACAACGAACGGAGGGGTATCGATCATGCTGGCTTCTACCATCAATTGTGTTGGTGTACCTCATGCCGCATCTCTCTACCATAAGTAATGTACGAATTCCTTGCCTGTCTTACATTAATAAACCTTCCTGCATGTGTCAGAGAGTGTAAGAAAGCAGTTACTTAAAATTTAAATACTAATATATTGGGTGGTTCTAAATACACTTTTGTTAAAATTGTAAATTGCGATGAGTTGTGTAAATGTCTTAATTTGCTTTTTTAATTTTGATTTAGCAGAGTCACAATTCTAATTACTTGAACTTTTTTATGGGCTATCCCATTAGCAGATCAAATTTCTGTAGCATCAAGAATTAATAAACAGGGAAAGAAAATAGGTGGCTTGCGACGAGCAAACGAATTTTTACATGACCTAGGTTCACACTTAAAAAGACACTCAAACGTTAACTCTTTAACAAACGTCAGCCCAGCAGATCCAACATTTGCCAAAGTTTTTTGGGCGAACTTGGTACCCTGAAATACCTTGGTTGGGTTGATAATATCGAATAATCTTTAACTTTAACGCCAACTTCACTTGCTTCTAGAGAGATAGCATACAAACATTGAATATTAGGAACCTTCTCCGGCGCAGCCGCTCAGTTTCTTACTAAGTTACTTTCTTACTTGAAAACAGCCTTTAATGATTCGTATGCTAACAGGTTAGAAATTAATAAGGATTTATTGGATTAACCGTGCTTGACAACACAAGGGCGAGACCATTCAGGCTTTGGGGATAGGATAATGAAATCGGAAATGCAATCATATACCCAACATTTCAGTGATTTTTGGTTCAATTATTTACGTTATGTGTAAGAGTAGACCAAGTTATACAGTATTTAATTAGAGAATTCCCACGACCCTAACTCTTGCCATTACGGAAGCAGCAAATCGGGGAGCCCCTGTTGAAACGTATTAGTACCTTAGATCCTGTTTCCCAGATAATTCAGAACCAATGGAAATTGGTTTGGCTTCACAAGACACTACTTTTAAACACGTTACATTTATTTGCAGATTCCTTATTACAACAAGGGCAGGTTTTAACTGCTGTACAGGACTCAGTAAAAACTTTAAATAAAACGGCGGCTTCTTTAACCCAATCAAAAACTCCAGCTCGAGTGATTCGTGGCAAACAATTTACATCTCCTCATTTTAATAATAACCCGGACTATATAATAAAAATCGGACTTTTCCAAATGCTTCTTTTTTAAATAACGTTTCGACACTAATAAGATAAACCCCTATAAGTTTTTGCAACGAGCCCCTATCAAAGGGAATCTGCCGCATTTCAAATAGAGACTTGGTCGTGAAGATACGCTGTAGCCAAGATAAAGATTGTAAAACAGCATTTTCTTCTACTACATTTTAAAGAAAATAATGCATGCATAACTAGTTTTTAATTATTATTATTATTATTATTTACAGGTAGGTCGATCACGGGGGAAGAGAGATGGCGATGCGATAATAATGATGCGAGAAAGGAGGGCAACGAATTGCAGATGTCGATACTCGTGAGGGGGGAGGGATAAAGAAATTCTGGCATACTTCGGATGAGAGCTATTGCAACGTAAACTGTTGCTGCACTGACAAATATAATAAAATTCTAGAGAAGAGGCAGAATCTTCCAAACAGATGAGGATGTCAATCAACATCCAACATGACGTAAGAGATGTGCTAATAATTCTATGTATGTAATTCTATGTATCAGTTCGAATTCGAATCGCATAGAATTTCCTGCTAGATCAATACCTGTTGCCAAAGCTTCTAAAAAATAATCCCCATAAATATTTCATGTATTCGAGCAAAGATGGAAATAACAAACGCATTAAATGCCTGTATAATACTGTATTGTTATGGAAACAATTTGATAATCTGTATTTTGTTGCGCGGTGCTATGATTAATATTTTTTTAGACTTTTAGACTTTTAGACTTTAGTATCTATGTAGCAGAAAGTGTTAGCATTTTAGGGAGGTGCTGCCATCTTTTGGTTGTTTGCCTATAAAAATAATTTACCAAGTTCTTAAGTTCTTTACTGTACTATCTATTTGCATACCATTTAGGGGGTTTCAACTAGAGTTAATGAGGTGTAACAGGAGTCCTGGCTGTTGTATGTTGAGCAGTGGTAGTTCAGGTTTCATACTCTGCTGGTAAAGTTCAGATTTCAAATTTCACAACGTAGTTTGTTAAGGCATGTTTGCTTCAAATTATATTTTGTGGTTTTTTGATTTACCTAAACTGAGGTTAGTGTTTTAAATTTAATTTTTGTTGTAGTGTGTTAAACCTAAGTGAATTATTAAGTTCTAAATGTTGCTTTTTATTTTTATTATTTCAGACTGCAATTTATGTTGAAACCCACTCCCCTCTACACCGCCTTCACTTCTTTTTTTTAAGCACGGTAATAGAGGAAATCAACCTGTACCAAAGTGGTCACCATTTTTATTGAGGTTATGGGTTACAACATGCAGACAGACAAACTGGTCAAAACAATTTTGCTGTGAGTGATGACCGGCAATAAAGTCACGGAAAAAAGTCACAATTATTTTTGGCTAGAATTAGAGTTATTTCTTTTTTCCTGTGCCTTTTTTTCTGTGACTTTTTCTGTGACTTTTTCACCTGTGACTTTTTACCGGAAATCTCTTCTTCTTAAAAAACAGAATCATGAACAATAGCTGACCACCTCTTCTTGTACATGTACAGTGCAAGTGTAGAAATCTCAATTAATATATTACATTGTTACTTTATACAGTGTCGTATATTCAAATTTGAAAAAATACAAAACTTAGGACAGTCAGCGCATTTTTAATTAATTTTTGAAAGCATCTGGTTTTTCATGATGCTTCGTCTATTGGCAACATTCATCTATCTTTCTTATCTAAGTAAAAATAACGTAATCATGTATAAACTCACTTACGCAATATATATGGTATGTTTAAGTATAATTTGCACGCATGCGCTGTGCTGCTTGTAAGTTTTGAGTACCGGAGCAGCTAGCCAGCTAGAGCCCTGATTGGCCATTGCGAGGTTCACTCCCCCTGGTTGATTGGTGCTTCCAACTTTGCAAGTTATATAAAAACAACTATTTGATTAAGTTTAAAAAAGGTACAAATTATCCTAACGAGGTTATCTTTTGTACACTTTTATTCTTTTAATCAGAATGTCAACTTTTACTTGCTTTTACTGCCTTTAAATTTTGATAATTAATAGACAATTGAAATATTGGACATACAAGTCTGTAATGACTTCAAACCCTTTTTTCCAGCTTTAATAATTTTATAATTTTTAATATAATGTAAAATATGTATTATATTTCATAATGTGTCTATACGTGAATATGATAATAATTTTTAAATATGAATATATTTAAAAAAATAAAAAATTAAGGTTAGCCCGATCAAAATATATCCTATTAAAATCACATTACATGCTTAAATTAGTTTGGTTATTCTAGCATTATTATATGTTTTCACTTTTGCTTCAACATATAACACTGTAGTAATCTTATTGCACGTTCAGACTAGCGAGTTTTCTCTCGGAGAGTAAACTCGCAAGTGTGAACGGATTTGCGAATTCTGTTGGCAAGGCTAGTTTTTGCAGACTCTCCCTGAGTTGTGCGTGAGTTGACACTCAGTAAAACTAGCGATAGCTATCGTGTAAGCATATATGCACTCGTGAATTTTACACACCCAAAAGGACTTTTAATACGAAAGTTAAACTTAGATAGAAAAACTGGCTGGCTATCTTCATAATTTGCCTACAGCAATTATAACTAATCTTTTTCTTTAAAATGTGCATTTATCCGTATTATGGGGAAGGAATAAATACAATTCAATACAAAACGAACGCTGAAGAGACAGTATTCAACCACAATCTCGTGTGGGTAAACTGGATGATTTATCACTAGGTTTTTGTGTAACACATATTACTAGGTTAGTTCATCACTTCATTATTCTAACGACGAAACGATTGCAAGCAAATGTAGTGTTAAAAGAGTTTGTGGGTCACTTGTTTTTAAAATTCGTTAAAAGCTCTGTTTCCATTGCAGGAATTTAACATTTTTGTGATTAATATCGTTGATATCACATTATAGTTGTTTATCTCAGCAACTTATGATGGCTTCAGGATTGAGTAACAAACTGGTAAGTCTATTGCAGGTAGGAGGATCATTTACTTCAATGTTTTAAAGTTGCACTAAAGTAAAGTAATCAGTGAAACATTAATGATAGCTGGCTACGTTTAGATGATAAAAACTGCAATTGCACTTAGACTTGTTTGAACTTGGAATTGTTGAGCTTGGAATGTGTTTTAGCTTCAGCAGATCTTGATGGAAATAAGGGACGAGCTGATCATTCTCGTTCATTTGTGACGTTTTACAGCAGTTTGCTGGAATGAATTGCTCTTATGTGCATGTCGTAAAAGCACAATGTTTTTTCTTTGCATTAGTTTTCCGCCTGCATAATGTCTAATCCAATGGTTCCTAACCTTTTACTAGCCAAGTACGCTTTAGAAATTCAGCGATCTGCCGCGTGCTCCTTAACATTGTTTAGCAATATGAGTTTCAAGAAAACATTTTTACTACTATGATTTAACTATACAAGCGTGATTTAATTGTACAAGCAAAACCGATAAACGAAACACCAAATTCAAGAACAAAATACAAGAAAAAAGACGATCGGATGTCAAATCAGAAGACAAACTTGCAGTCGAACTTTGAAGTAGCTTCAATGGCCGCCTCATTGATGCGCTTTTCCGAAAACCGCCTACCCCGCCTCCGCCATCCGTCAACGCATTTGTTGTGCCAAACGTCTATCTTACATAATAAATTAACCCCGTTATAACGACAGGTAGTGCGCAGTGAATTACACAAAAAATGCTGTTGTGTGGCAAAAATAATGACCTTTTAAAAATACAAACAAATATGTAAAATAAGTATTATATTGCATAGTGTGTCTATATGTGAATATGAAAATAATTTTTGAATATGAATATATTTAAAAAAATAAAAAAATAAAGGTTAGGCAAATCATATGATGCTGCTAAATTCAGACTACATTATGGTTTGTGAATTTTTGATTCATGAAAGATTAGATTGTAGTTACTAGTAGTTTTTTCAACGTTTATTTTTCTAAGAAAACATGAACGTTGGTTGCACAATTGAACAAAGAATGCATTATCAATTTTGGCTGCTTTTTAAATTAAAGTAAAAAATCAGTTGTTTTTCACTTTCGCAAATCAGACCATTGCTTTGGTGGAGTTTATATTCGAGCAATTAAAACTGAATTAAAAAGTTGTTTATGTGTTGCTGAACAGGCCTACTTACTTGTTTATGTTTATGTCGTGAATAAATTTATAAATCAATAGTTTGGTGATAAATCTCATGCCTCCCTGATTTCATAAGATAAATTTATTGCTTGATAGAGAAACTCACCCTGCTGATAAGCACGGATTTAATGCGATGCAAATTATTCCACAGGTGTGTTTTTTATCGTTTACTGAAGGTAAACAGGTGTCTGTTTAAGTGAGGACATTATTATTCTTTATAGCCGTATGCAGAGTTGCACTTAATTAACAAAAAGTCGGCAATAGGCAAATGTCTTTTGAAGATGACTTTATGGCCATCACCAAAGCCTCTACCTGCGCTCGAAGACATCGGATGAAGAGAAGTTCTAAAGAGTCGTCGACGACGGGGAAAGATCCCACAGAGCAAAAGAATTCGAAGGCCACCTTGCTGATCGTAAATCGCATGGCAGGGGATACCATGGATCCAGGGATGTCACCTGTTGCCTGTTTACCGACTGGCGCGAATTTCGCAAGGTCAGCTCTTCAGGATATAAGCTCTGAGTTTTGGGAACACGAGTCAGTCACGAAGTCACACACGCATCAGAGAGGAGAATGTGACAGAGAATCTGAGACAGCATCGTTTGACACCAGCGTGGAGAGTTCTGCGTTCTCAGCAATAGACTGGGCACTGGATCAACGAGAGTCTCATAACACTATCTGGAGTTGACCAAGTGTACTGGGTGCATTGTGGTCAGTCCACCAAGTTAAGTGATCTTAACACATTTGTATCTGAGAGTAACTCTGCATAACTGTAGTTCACATTGTATTAAGCACCATAAGTGCAGCATACTGAATAATTGTCAAGTGAATTGCATGAGCATCTTTCTGGAGCTATACATTAATTGTAAACGCCTACAAGCATATAAGGGCAAATCTTGTACAGCAATCTAGATAGAGTAAATTCTGTAAATGAATAAAGTCGATTCACTTTGACACGTTAAATAACGAGTTCTTGTATGATTAAGAGCGTTCAAAGTAAAGCAACACTAAATCCGAGATACGAACTTGAGAGATTCGCAGTGTATTAATTAACTTAAGCTCAACTGCGGGAGTGACGCTCGATAGCTTGAGGGAAGAAGACCTTCACTCACAACGCAAGGTCAAAGTAACAGTCTTGAAGGACAGTATCATTGCCTGATAGACTTAACTAAAGTCCTCGGAGCCAGGTGATAAAATCACCTTGTAGTGAACAAACAAAAAGCGAATCTGTTAAATCAATATACAATCTATAGATATAAATCACGATTACACTATACGATAAGAAGCAACGTGATATTTATGTTTGTGCTTATTTGTTTACGTTTATACAGTTTATACGTTTATAAGTCTGCCAGAGCTTCCACTGGCACTACATATTCTATCAGACACAAAAATTACAAAAATTGACGAAATTTAAACTTCTAAATCTGCACCCTGACAATATGCTGTTTATTGTTTTAGGTCATTTTTAGTTGATCAATTTTCAACTAGTCCCGGGGATTTACCTGCAGCAGCTGGTTCGTGTTGAGTATTTGGACAATTACAGGATGATCCAGGCGTCATAATGTGGTGAATAAATTTATAAATCGATGATTTTCGATATTTTGGTATGAAATCGCATGCCTCCCTGATTTCATGAATAAATTTACAAATGGTGCAAGAACTCACTCAGCTGGCAAGCCCGAATTTAATGAGCTGTGAAAGCGTAGGATCCATGCAAGAAGTAAGATTTATCGTTTACTTAAGGACACCAGGATGCTCAGGATAATTAGCTAATATTAGGTTGAGACGGATGTACCATTTATTATAGCTATATGCACAAGTTACTCGTAATTAACGAAAACTCTGCGAGGTCACTGTTTTTTGATGAAAAGAGGACTAATGGTCTTTACGGGTTACGATGACTTCAAGGATGAGAGTTTCTAAAGAAGAGTCACAAACCTAAAGAAATTTGATGTCCTCCCTGTTGACCATAAAATAACTATTGCGTGCGACGTTGAAATCATACGAGGTTACTTTGTTAAGATATAAGCTCTGAGTTTTAATAACCCGGCGCTCTTTCCATCCTATCGCACTGGAAGAGAGACACGTGTGTGTGTGTGCGACGAAACACACGGAGGGCGACCTGACACAGGAGATTGGGACAGCTTGAGAAGTTCAGCGTAGACATCTTTCTGCGTTCCTAGGATAATCTAGGCACTGGACAACGAGAGTCTCATATCAACTATTGGAGTTGGCCAAGTGTACGGGGTACATTGTGGTCAATCCGCAGAGTTAAGTAATCTTAACACATTTGTAAACTGAGAGTAACTGTGCATATCTGTAGTTCGCATAAGTTCACATTGTACTATATGATAAGTGTAAAGAACACCTTAGGTGATAGAATTGAAGAATTGTTCAGGGAGATACTTTTGGGAGCTATACACTAGTTGTACGCGTCAAAAGCGCATAAGAACAAATCTTGTAAGCTACCTAGAAGCAGTAACTATTGTAAAATCAATAAAGCAATTCTCTTTGACATTTAACGATAGAGTTAATGTATAATATCAGGGTGTTCAACTCAAGCAACACTATTTCCGATATACGAATCTGATTGGTTCGCTTTAAACTAACTAGCGCTCATATTGCGGGAGCGGAGCTAGAAAGCTTGAGGGAAGTAGACCTTTTCTCACAACGCGAAGGTCAAGGTGAAGTCTAGATAAGACACGATCATTGCTTGCTAGACTAATATCTAAAGCCCTCGGAGCCAGGTGAAGAATTCGCCTTATAGCAATTAGAAATTAAGCGAACATATTAAATTAAAATTCAATCTATACGATATATAGATTTAAGTCACCTTGCACTATACGATCAAGATTAACGGAAACATTAGGTATTAAAAACGGGAAGGTGATAATAACATCTGGATTCAGTTTTGTAGGCATGATCACTGGCATTACGATTGCTGACAGCAAACTAGATGCAGACGCAATAAGTACGTGACTTTTGATAATTTTTCAGATCATTTGTAATCGATATAACCTACCGGCGTGTTGATACTAGAGACTCTTCTCGCGAGACTTCTCTCTTAGAACTAGCATGTACGAACGGCTTTGCGAGTTCTCTCGGTAAATTACTGCTAAGTATCTCAGAGTTGCTGAGAGTTTTCCTGCCAATTTCTTGCAGACAAGCTCTACTCACTGCGAGAACTCTCCAGAGAGAACTCTCAAGTTTGAACGCGCCATAATATCAATCTCACGGTTCCAGCAGAAGAAGTAACAGAATTCTTTAATTGCCTTGAAACATTGGCAAAATTAATTAGTTAAACGACATAATTCTGTTTTTGTCTAAATGGATCATTTCTCTTCATGTTAGTTAAAACGCAGTAATGTCTTTTAAGAAGAGCGAACTTAACTGATCTAAACAAGAGGGGACACAGCAAAAACATTTCAAAAAATAACACAGAAAATAAATAAAAAAGATGACCTTTCAGCCCACCTCTAGAGACAATTTCTTTCTGATGGAGCCAAATTTTTAATGATGTTTTGTGCTTTCTTCTTGTGCTTTTTGTCCTGTGTATTCCTGTTTCTTAATGATTGTGTTAGTTGTTTTTCATACTTTTTTGCTGTGCTTTTTGTATGACAGAGTGTTCATTGCATAAGTCTTGAAGACGTGCTACTATTACCACACTCTAGAAAGTAGTTTGTTTTTTCAGACATGCTGAGGATGTCCTGCTTAAATAGTGACCAATCTCATCTCTTCAACTGGGGAGATGCTGGTACGGTGCTTGTAGGAGGACTAGTCGAGATGCCGTCTACATGCCCGTTTCCAGAAACAGAAACCCGTAGAGTTTGTACGCTCACCGAGGAGCAAATTAACAAACTTGTTAACTTTATTGTCGATTCAGATGAACAAACAGATTTACTCTTTTACTTAGTATTTAAGAAACTGGAACAATTAAAGTATTATGACTCTAGTAGAGCTTACTACGGCAATAGGTGTGATAACAGGCAGAGTTAAATTTTTGTATACCACCTCACGTAGGTTACTTACTCCAAGTAACCCCGCGCCAAGTACTTACTGGCATTCTTCGTCTTGTTCTTGTCGTATCAAGATCAGATCTGGCAGGTAGGGTACGCTGTGAGGGGGGGGGCGTTAGGCGGTGTTTGCAAAGTTAGCAGCGTTGAGCCTTGTTCTATTCAACGCAGGATTTGTATGGTGTATGACTAATTAAGGGTTGAGAAAAGGGAATTTTACAACATGTCTCAAAGAAAAACATGTCTTAAAGTTATACAAGTTAGCTTACGCTTAGCTGTTTGAAAGACTCGTGAAAATGGAAAAGAAAGTTCTTAATAATTTAAAATATTTGTGCTCAGGGGTGCATCAAGACTTTATGACGCCACACATCTCTATTGTGAACTTATATTTCGGCTTATGTAATGAGCAGATTAAACGATGGTGTATTAGAAACACTATTAACCTAGTCCCTCCATCTCATTAATAATTACATGTATTTGCATAGCCCTTATGGTCAAGCAGGCTGCGCAATTGCTTGTTGTGTAATAGCTTGCACATGTTCGTCATGTGGTACTTATATAAAAGCTGAACTGAGTAACTGCCTGTGGTGTATTATAAAATGCATCTTTACAAGAATACGAATATGAAAAGACATACATTTTCCGAGGAGAATAAGAATTTTTTCTAAACGTCCCTCAAACTTTAGGGCCCTTACTATAACCTAGTTAACCTATTGGTTAATTCCCTCTTGTTCCCGCTACCTGGTAAAACAGCCCTGCATCGCCATTCCATTTTGCACCATTTCTTCACCAAAAACACATTATTGATCTTATTGACAAAAATAAAGTAATTTGTACTTTAGCTTAGCTATTGAAGAGTGTGCTATTAATGCTCTGATTATTCTTTCGAATTTTACATAATGTCATCTAAACTTGTAGTAAACGACTTGCCATTACAATGGTTGCGCCAAAATTTACGTGTTTTATTATAGAGCATTGCTGTTAACGCAAGTTTTGTATCCAATAAGAAAGCATGTAAGTGGTACAAAATTTCAAGACGAATTTAAGCTTTATCCATGAAGTGTGTTTTCTTGCACTTTTTAAAACACAAACTAGCAAATTAACATGTGATCAGATTAAAGTAAGCAGAATGAAAGAATAATAGCTGCTTTTTACGGATGAGAAATCTTGTTATGGATGAGAAAATCCGGCACAGTTTGTGTTTAACATGGAAATCAGGAGGAGAGATGAAAATCTTCTTCCACAGAGTGCTGTTAGGTAAGTGACGAAAAAAACAAGTGAATGTACTATTTCTTCAGCGTGCTTACATATAGTGTTATTCTATACACTAACTCGTTACATATTCCTTCTGAACTGAAACCAATGATTTACAGAGTTAATACCTGGATTTATCAATCTTGTTATGGGTGAAAAAATCTGGCAAAGTTCGTGTTTAATATGGAAATCAGGAGGAGAGCTGAAAATCTTCTTAGACAGAGTGTTGTTAGGCAAGTGACGAAAAAACAAATGAACGTGCTATTTCTTCAACGTGTTTATATATAGTGTTATTCTACACAATAACTCATTATATATTCCTTCTGAACTGAAACCAGTGACTTACAGAATAATACCTGGATTTATCAATCTTGTTATGGATGAGAAAATCTAGCAAAGTTTGTGTTTAATAAGGAAATCAGGAGGAGAGATGAAAATGTTTTTAGACGGAGTGTTGTTAGGTAAGTGACGAAAAAAAACAAACAAATGAACGAGCTATTTCTTCAACGTGCTTACATATAGTGTTATTCTATACAATAACTCGTTATATATTCCTTCTGAACTGAAACCAATGATTTACAGAGTTAATACCTGGATTTATTAAACTTGTTATGGATGAGAAAATCTAGCACAGTTTGTGTTTAACATGGAAATCAGGAGGAGACACGAAAGTGTATTTAGATGGAGTGTTGTTAGGTAAGACACGAAAAAAACAAATGAACGTGCCATTTCTTCAACGTGTTTATACATAGAGTTATTCTACACAATAACTCGTTATATATTCCTTCTGAACTGAAACCAATGATTTACAGAGTTAATACCTAGATTTATCAATCTTGTTATGGATGAGAAAATCTAGCACAGTTTGTGTTTAACATGGAAATCAGGAGGAGATATGAAAATGTTTTTAGATGGAGTGTTGTTAGGCAAGTGACGAAAAAACAAATGAACATGCTATTTCTTCAACGTGTTTATAGATAGAGTTATTCTATGCAATAACTCGTTATATATTCCTTCTGAACTGCAACCAGTGACTTACAGAATAATACCTGGATTTTTTAATCTTGTTATGGGTGAAAAAATCTGGCAAAGTTTGTATTTAATATGGAAATCAGGAGGAGAACTGAAAATCTTCTTCCACAGAGTGTTGTTAGGCAAGTGACGAAAAAACAAATGAACGTGCTATTTCTTCAACGTGTTTATATATAGTGTTATTCTACACAATAACTCGTTATATATTCCTTCTGAACTGCAACCAGTGACTTACAGAATAATACCTGGATTTATCAATCTCGTTATGGATGAGAAAATCTAGCACAGTTTGTGTTTAACATGGAAATCAGGAGGAGACATGAAAGTGTATTTAGATGGAGTGTTGTTAGGTAAGACATGAAAAAAACAAATGAACGTGCTATTTCTTCAACGTGTTTATAGATAGAGTTATTCTATGCAATAACTCCTTATATATTCCTTCTGAACTGAAACCAATGATTTACAGAGTTAATACCTGGATTTATAAATCTCGTTATGGATGAGAAAATCTAGCACAGTTTGTGTTTAACATGGAAATCAGGAGGAGATATGAAAATGTTCTTAGACGGAGTGTTGTTAGGTAAGTGACGAAAAAAACAAGTGAATGTACTATTTCTTCAACGTGCTTACATATAGTGTTATTCTATACACTAACTCGTTACATATTCCTTTTGAACTGAAACCAATGATTTACAGAGTTAATACCTGGATTTATAAATCTCGTTATGGGTGAAAAAATCTGGCAAAGTTTGTGTTTAACATGGAAATCAGGAGGAGACATGAAAGTATATTTAGATGGAGTGTTGTTAGGTAAGACACGAAAAAAACAAATGAACGTGCTATTTCTTCAACGTGTTTATAGATAGAGTTATTCTATGCAATAACTCCTTATATATTCCTTCTGAACTGAAACCAATGATTTACAGAGTTAATACCTAGATTTTTCAATCTTGTTATGGATGAGAAAATCTAGCAAAGTTTGTGTTTAACATGGAAATCAGGAGGAGAGATGAAAATGTTTCTAGATGGAGTGTTGTTAGGTAAGTGACGAAAAAACAAATGAACGTGCTATTTCTTCAACGTGTTTATATATAGTGTTATTCTACACAATAACTCGTTATATATTCCTTCTGAACTGAAACCAGTGACTTACAGAATAATACCTGGATTTTTCAATCTTGTTATGGATGAGAAAATCTAGCACAGTTTGTGTTTAATATGGAAATCAGGAGGAGAGATGAAAATCTTCTTCCACAGAAGTGTTGTTAGGCAAGTGACGAAAAAACAAATGAACGTGCTATTTCTTCAACGTGTTTATATATAGTGTTATTCTATACACTAACCCGTTACATATTCCTTCTGAACTGAAACCAGTGACTTACAGAATAATACCTGGATTTTTCAATCTTGTTATGGATGAGAAAATCTAGCAAAGTTTGTGTTTAACATGGAAATCAGGAGGAGAACTGAAAATCTTCTTCCACAGAGTGTTGTTAGGCAAGTGACGAAAAAACAAATGAACGTGCTATTTCTTCAACGTGTTTATATATAGTGTTATTCTATACAATAACTCGTTATATATTCCTTCTGAACTGAAACCAATGATTTACGGAATAATACCTGGATTTATCAATCTTGTTATGGATGAGAAAATGTGGCACAGTTTGTTTTAACATGGAAATCAGGAGGAGACATGAAAATGTTCTTAGACGGAGTGTTGTTAGGTAAGTGTCGAAAAAAAACAAGTGAACAAGCTATTTCTTCAACGTGTTTATATATAGAGTTATTCTACACAATAACTCGTTATATATTCCTTTTGAACTGAAACCAATGATTTACAGAGTTAATACCTGGATTTATCAATCTCGTTATGGATGAGAAAATCTAGCACAGTCTGTGTTTAACATGGAAATCAGGAGACATGAAAATTTTTTTAGACGGAGTGTTGTTAGGTAAGTGACGAAAAAAACAAATGAACGAGCTATTTCTTCAACGTGCTTACATATAGTGTTATTCTATACAATAACTCGTTATATATTCCCTCTGAACTGAAACCAATGATTTACAGAGTTAATACCTGGATTTATCAATCTTGTTATGGATGAGAAAATCTAGCACAGTTTGTGTTTAACATCGAAATCAGGAGAGAGATGAAAATCTTCTTCCACAGAGTGTTGTTAGGCAAGTGACGAAAAAGCAAATGAACGTGCTATTTCTTCAACGTGTTTATATATAGAGTTATTCTACACAATAACTCGTTATATATTCCTTCTGAAGTGAAACCAATGATTTACAGAGTTAATACCTGGATTTATCAATCTTGTAATTGATTCAGTAACTCGTGGAAAAGATACCTTATATTTGAGATGCAACTTTATTGCAATTACTTGCTGAAATGCCTCATGTTCATTACAAATTACATTTTGATAATGTTATGAGTTGGAGTTGGTTACAAAAACACGATGAACAAACGAAGATGCATTTGCGACATTACTCCTTTTTTATTGCCAGTGAACAAAAAATGACAAAACAAACATCGACATTACTTCCACCTCTATAACAACTAAGTAACTAGGTCAAAATCAAGTTACAGCATACAGGTGAAAAGCCAAGCTGGCGCATAATTAGAATCGGCAGGCGGGCTATAACAATAATCTGTTGACATCACTGACTCCTTTGAAAAGACTTGGAGATATACAAGAATGGGTAGAGCAAAATAGGCAACTGCCATTTGTAAGATCAGAAAGATTAAAAAGAAAAAGCTCGGGGCAGTTTTGAAGACAAATAGTGTGAAAACAGTGGACCTCTTCTGGTATGATGGTATGATAGCTTTGTCAACGTTGCACCTAACAGTAGTGAAACTAGGCCACTAAACAAAGCAGAAAGATTGTCATTGGCTGCTAAATGATCAGCCTATAGTGATTAGTGAACATTATCGTGGAAAGGTTGGCACTGATTTTGCCATGGATCAGCTTCAGCAGTGCTCCGACATTTGTGCCGCATTAACTCGCTCAGTGGAAGGGCCAGTGGAATTGTATATTCAACGATCATTCACACACAAATACCGTGTTCATTCTGATGGATATGAGCGTATCGTGGGTATGTTGCAGACACTTTTTTTAGTCATTTGAGAAGCAGAGTCGGGTTTCCTCCACTTCAGACCCAATATCTATATTCGCCGTCTGACTCTCCTGCCCTTGAATCAGCGACGATTATGCTCATGACTACACAGACATCCCCCGACGTCCTGTACAATGGGTTGGTGTTTGAACCGCGTTACAAAGCCGGAAACATATATACTGTAATGGGTGTGCCAATTGTAATTTCACTAGTCTGTTTACACTCACTGTGTGTAGGTATTACCTAATTTAACTATATATAGTACATCAGGAAATCAGAAGAATTTACAGCAGTTGGTGTCTGTAGCCTGCAACATGGGTCAAATTGTTCCGGTTACCAGAAGATTGTCTTTCTCTATGTCTATGAATTCTGGGGTGTGTGAATAATATATATATATAAAGAGGAGGAACTGATGGAAAAATAAAAGAGGCATAGGAACAATCCATAAATTAAGGTCACTTTGAATAATGCAAGTATTACTTGGTAGCCAACCAGAGGTACCTTGTGAAATTGCGAATGTATACTGGATGTTTTAAGATTCGCCAACACAGGAAGAAAGGCTCTTTGGTCTGGAAAACCAGTAATTTGACGCATCCATCGTATTGGGCACAAGTCCTAAAAAACATTTGCTCACGCTTTACACTGTTAATGAAAGCTTGGAACTGTGTACTGTTTAAGGCTAGTATGGATCAGCAGAATGGTATTGAAAAATTAAGAATTCAAAGTAGGAGGAAAAAGATAGTTATGTTCACCTTTGGTTAGATAAGAGGCTTACCCTAGCCGCCCATTTTACTGAAAGTTCTTTAGCCTGCTGGTTCGAGTTGACAAGGACAAACCATGACCGTTACAATGTATTGGCCCTTACTACTACTGCTGCTACTATTACTACTACTACTACTGTGACCGGTGTTGGAGGGATGAAAACACTTATTTTCAACGATGAAGACGTAGTGGTAATGGTACGACGGATGACGGCAACTACCGATTGTGAGCTGGGTTCAAATTCACATTGACTTTTCGAATTCTGGTCGAATCTTAGCAAACGAAGGATGACGACTAGTGATTATGAAGTGTGTTCAAATTAATGTGCACGCTTAAGACACACATTATGGCAGCAAAGCAAGATTGTATATTTAATTGTAGTTCAAAAGTATATGACCCTAGGTTTACCCTTCTACTAGCGCCGTGAACTGCACGTGTCTCGGGAAGTAGGCTTTTGACAGACGCACTGGGATCGTTCTCCATTTATTTTAAATAAAATTTATAAAAATTTGAATAATTTTAAAATGAATCCAGATAATGAACAACCACATGCCGCCGCACAAGGGCATGATCATCGTCAGATAGCAGGAGTTGCCGGTGAAAAAAACGTCCAAAACCTCATAACGCTAGCCACATGTTTACAGACTTTATCCATTGAAAATGTATCAATCAATATCATCAAGTATTGGTATTAAGGGCACACAAATATATTATATATTGAGACCACTGAGATATTCTTTGATAGTAGTTCTCCGTAGTAAATCTTAAAAACACAATTAGATATAAATCACATTTTTTTCTCCTTTGGCAGCCAAGACTGACTGTGGCACCCCAAAATATCAGAATACAGAAGTTTGTACGTTTAGATGTTCAGTTACATATCCTCATTATATCTGCAGTCTGCGCCCCATTAGATACCTTTTCTAAACCAAAACACAGAGTTTAATAAAATATTTGAGTTCTGATTGGATAAGTGATTAAGCTGACAGTTATCTTTTCCTGGCAATCACCTTGTGCGTTTTTCATTAGTACATTTAAATTTGTTAATAGGTGTTCATGGAAGACAAAGGATGACAGTAATGCGGGTTGTAAGGATTTTAGGTATTTTTAGACAAAAAGCATAAAGTGATAATTAACAATGGTGTTAAGTCCAAGAATCTTTAATCCCACAATGTGTAAATTAACCATTTATTAACAGTAATGAATGTAGATTTTTGAAACGAGTTTTTAGCTCCTGGATTATGTGGCTTGTCTTGCCTCATGTTAATCACTTACTTTTTCTATAAAGTAGCTATACAGAATATACTGCACTTACCAATAACAGTTTTTTATTGTTTAGAAGATTTTCCACAACAGCTTAGCCAGCAGTTGCTACAACAACGATGGAGATATTCTAGCTTGGGACAAACATTCAATTGAAACAAATGGTGAAATGAGTTTTAACAGTCCAACTGGTTGTCCACATAGTGGAGAAACTCCAGGGATGTGTGTATCGAGGGATCGAGGGAGTCTTTCTTTGATGTGGTAAACTTATTGGCATCTTTGGCAAATTACATCCTGCCAAATAGCGATTTCACTCATCGTAAGATAGACCGGGTCAGAGGTGGTCCAAAGAAGATAAAAGAAAAGGCTTGTTTCTCAAGAAGGGGATAGACTACATGATTCTGTTTTCGATAAGCTGTCACAAGCAAAGAACAAGCGGGGATTACGCATGCGTGAGTAATATGGTTGACGCGGAATTTTATTTCTTCCCATAAGCATGTCAAAAAATTGTTGTTCTTGAGGACTAGAATGTTTTGCAATTTATTTTTGAAATTTGTATTTGCTATGTGTTACTCTGTGTTTACAGTCTTTGTTAAGTTAGAGCTGAGTGTTTGAAACTTGAGCTTTCCAACGTTTTTCGTTTGTGACAAATTTGTAATATTTCTATTGTTTCTAATGCTTTCAAAATGAGATACATGCTTATCTTTTAATGGATATGTTGATTAATAACTACAGAGTTACACTTGGAAATATTTATGGTCCCAATAATGATAAGCCAAGTTTTTTCTCAAATATTTCCAAAGAACTAGAACGTTTTGAGAACTTAAGTATAATACTGTGTGATGATTGGAACTGCGTTCAAAACTGTAGGCTTGATACAGCAGGATACATTCATGAAAATAATAATAGAGCCAGGCAAAAATATTTGGAACTAATGAATATGTATGAGCCAACAGATATTTGGAGATTCTACTGTCCTGGAATAAGGAAATATATTTGATTTAGGAAAAATCCAGTCAAGCAAGGCCACCTGGATTATTTTATAGTTTCAAATCATCACCAGTCATGTACTGAAATACCAGAAACAACTATTTTACCTGGCTATAGGTCAGATCATTGGCCTGTATTGGATTGAAAATGTATGAAGAAAAACGTGGCAAAGGCTTTTGGAAATTTAACAGTTCTCTGCTAAAGGACTCTGTGTATGTAGAAAAAATCAAACAATGTATAACTGATACAATTTGTGAGTATTCTTGTAATAGATCAAGTGCCACAGAAAATCAGCAGGAAGTACCATTTAAAATAAGTGACCAATTATTTTTCGAATTATTAAAATTAAAAATTAAAGGAGAAACCATTTCCTATTCAGCTTTCAAAAAGCAGCAATTACTAAGTGAAGAAGGGGAACTAGAGGCCCAAATAAGTGAACATTACAGCCAAGAACCATTATCATTAGATGATATGAATAAATTAAATGAATTAGAAAAAAAAATAAAAGTTATTGCGTGAGCAGAAAGTAAGAGGCGTTATGATAAAGTCCAGAGCAAGACGGGGTCGAATTCAGAAAAAAGCCTTCAAGTTTTTTCTAGGTTTAGAAAAAAAGAAATTATGTAAATAAATGCATTTCAAAGTTAACAACAGCCAATAATATAGAGAACTAATAAAATGCAGTGATATTTTAGAAGAGCAAAAATCATTTTTTCTTCACTTTATACGAGCCAATTAAATGACGATCAGTTCGAAAATAAATATGATTTATTCGGAGAAAATATGACGAGATGAACTAGTGAACAAGCTTGTTCATGTGAAGGGCCCTTAACTATTGATGAATTGTGGAACGCTTTAAAATCAATGAAAACGAACAAATTGCCTGGGACGGATGAGTTTACTCCTGAATTTTACAGTTCCTTTTGGAAAGACATATATATTTTTCTTTTAAGATCTCTTAATGAAACATTTACTGTCGGAGAACTAAGTAGTGATAACTTAAAAAAGTTCTTAAAAAAATTGGAGACCTATTTTTTTATTTAATACGGACTACAAAATTCTCACTAACTGCTTAGCCCAACTTTTAAAAACGTTATTGACGTGTTAATCACTGGCACTCAAACAGGTTTTTTTAAAAGGTCGATACATAGCTGAAAACACAAGACTGTTGTACGACTTATTTATTAGTTTACGCAGAAAAAAGAGACATTCCCGAGACATATTGTTCTTAATTGATTTTGAAAAGACGTTTGACACACTAGAGTGGAAATTTATACACGAAGTCTTAAACTTTTTAAATTTTTAAATTTTGGTGATAATTTTCAAAAATGGATCAGAATTTGTCATAATAATATTGAAAGTTGTGTACTTAACAACGGGTCGTACAGTAGCTTCTTCAAATTGGGGCACTATGCTGGGTGACCCCATCTCATCATACATTTTCATATTGTGCGTGGAGTTTTTAGCTAATGCGATTAAAATATGTAAGGATGTTAAAGGTACTGATGTAAATAACAACGAAATAGTCTTAAGCCAATATGCGGATGATACCGCAGTTATTCTCAATGGTTCATCTGCTTCACAATTTGCAGCCCATCGCATAGTAAATAATTTTGGTAAAGTTTCTCGGTTAAAAATGAATTCTAATAAAACAAAGGCAATTTGGTTTGGTGCCTTAAGGGGTTCCCAAGCACTTATTTGTAAAAATTTACAGTTGAACTGGGCGAATGATATCTTTACAGTCTTGCGAATAAAATTTGATCTGCCCAATTTGGAAAATATTTTTGATCTGAATTTGAAAGATAAACTTGTGGAAATTCGAAATCTTATAAAAGTTTGGTCCTGGCGATCACTTACGATCTTTGGGCGGATAACTGTTTTTAAATCATTAATATTGTCAAAAATAATCCACTTGTTGTCATCCCTCCCAATTGTGAATTACGAAAAATTGAAATCCACCGAAAAATTTGCATATAAGTTTGTATGGGGTGGTAAACGAGAAAAAGTTAAACGAAAAACACTCATGTCCGAAATTTCAGAAGGCGGTGCAAATATGGTGGATTTGGAGTCGTTTGCCAAATCCTTGAAATATAAGTGGACTCACAGGTTAATGACAACAGATGGAACTTGGCAAGAGGTAGCAAAAATATTCTTAGAAAAACTGGATAGAATGCCATTTTGGAAAATGGAAAAAACTTTTTTAGTAGAGAAGAGTGTAATGCTTGGGAATCCCTTCTAGCAAGAAGTAATTATATGCTGGTGTGAAATATTAAGAAATCCGATGACTCTAACGGATTATTTAAAGCAGGCATTGTGGTATAATAATAATATAAAGGGAATATTTCAAACAATGGTGGGCGCAAAATACAAGTAATGTTGTGATTTTTGGAAAGTTTCCGTGTAAAAATTTCCTATGTTTAAATAAGACCATTTTAATAGTAAAATATTGTATGTGGTGTACTCGAAGCAAATTACAATCACTGAATTTTAGTCATGTAGTGAGCTGTATTAAATATATGTGTAAGCTGGAGAAATATGCAGGTGCCAACCTTGAGATGCTTGAAAAAGGGAGTACTACATAGTATTAATATAATACAGAGAAAAGGGAGCAGCAACGAAGGCAAAACACCTATAGGTATTTCACAAGTTCCACAAGTGTTTATCTACCTTTTTAACAGTTAATATTAGTGATGCTAATAGACTGACAAATGTATACGTATCAAGTCATTTTATAAGGCTATACAAACTAATAAGCAAATGTTACTGACAGTGTTACAAGCGAGAATTTCTCGAAACGGAACTGCAACTAACTCGTGGTTATTTGTTCAGGTGGCGATAACAAAAAAGTACTAATCACTCGCTCTGAGACCTCTATGAACTGCTTCACGAATGTTCTTTTTTGTACGTGGTGCCTGATCAAGTTTTGCCAAAAAAGAACCGGGAATAAGATTCCGATTTGGCACTCTATACCCGCCTTCACAAAGTTTCTTGAAAATTTGTTAGATGATTTATGCGTAATAGGCTTACTGCCATAAGAGACAAAAACAAACAAACAAACTGTCTTATGAAATTTTAACGGTTTTTTGTCACGCTGTCATGTCTAAGTCATGTCACGGCTACTAATTTCTCTAACGAGGTCAGTGTGTTGGTGCTCCAAAGCCCGCAAGTTATGGACCAAACGACAGACACTATTCCAAAAGAACATAAACCCTACATCTGCAGGGGCATAAGAAGAAAGCGCATACATATCAAGTCGTACGACATAATAATTTTGTGACCAATTTCCTGATTTAAAACGAACCACTGTGCATTCGAAAACATAGAATAGTAAAATATTATATATGGTGTACTCGAAGCAAATTACAAACACTGAATTTTAAAAGTGCAGTGAGCTGTATTAAATATATGTATAAGGTGGAGAAATATGAAGGTGGAGACAACCTTGGGATGCTAGAAAAAATTGAAGCTAGTTGGTTACCCTTGAAATATATATTCTAATGATTTACTGAACAACCAAAATTGCCAGAGTGTAGTCAAAGCAAATTTACTGATTGCAACTAATTGCATTCATTCATTTCCTTACATTCAGTTAATGCTAATATTTATTTATGTTATTCTAAATGTCTTGGTTTTCGTAATTTGTAAAGTATGTTTTGTATTAAATAAAATGTCAAATAAAAAAGAAGAAACGATATAAATAATTGTACGTAAAGCGAATTTGAGAGTTTGAAGAGCAGAGATGCTATCGGCATCGGTGCAGCTAACAACATTTCAATTTATGAACACAAAGTTCTCTTTCAACATACTTCTTATTAGAATTCTTTGGATATTATCATATTTAATTTGTTGTTGAATTGGTTGGTATTGGTCTCGTTTGTAATCATTTATTATTAATATAACGTTGGTGCTGGTAGTTGTTTTTATTTTAATCTAAGTGTCATTACACTGTTATTATGTGTTAAAATCTAACCTGCGTTTGGTTGAAGATTCTCGCCAATACTGTTTCTTTGTATAATAATTATAATAAAATCCTAGTTATGGTACAAATTCCACAGATTGAAGAATTGGTTCAAGATAAATAATAGCAGTTGGTGTCCTTCATCTTTGTAGAAGAATTTTTGGTAAAATGTTGTGGCAAACATTTTAGCTTTGTTTAAGGACATGGTAAGAATTGTTCGAACAAAAATATAATAGCATGTTTCCTACGTTTGTATTGATCATATAGTTGGTAGGAAATTGAACTGTGCACTAATTCTATATATTTCAGTTTGGCAGATCCTTTTTGTATTAATTTCTAACAACGAGAAAAATGCTCTTTGATTCATCCGTCATTCATCTATCATCAATTGTGCTGCTTCAAACTGTGGCAGAACACAGTTTCTATTTGCAACAGACTTAGCTTCATAGGAGTCTTCACATTCGTAAGTTCAGAGTTGAAGACAAATTGATGATAAAAGTGCGCGATGGTTTGAATTTATCCGAGGAAGAATTTCCATTTTATTAAAACACAAAGAGAATTTAGAAGCAGCAAGAAAAGGAGTTTCCGAACAATTCACCAGATTTATAGTTAACTTGCAGATCATAATTTATGTACAATTTTACATTGAATTAAGAAAAAAATCACGTAAATTTTAACTGTTGCTCTGGGGCCGGATTTAACCACCTTTGTAGTGGTTAAACATATTGTGGTAGGGTCGACTTTTGGTTTGTTATTTGAACCATTGACTTTTTTAAGATCTTTCCGGAAAACATTAGTGTTAATATCCTTAATATTCATAAGTTTTCCTTTGCATTTATTTTAAAGGATCTGTGTTTTCTTTGTTTTAGGCATTTATATTTCTTTTTGGCGCCATTACACTGTTTCATTACTGTTTGATTTGGAAGAAATTTGGTTAGAAGTCTGGACAGCGAATGTACTTTGTTCGGCATTGATGTTCATTCACTATCGTACCAAACCTTATTTCTCTATTCTTTACTGCTGCATTGGTTTCTGGGCTACACATTAGATATTTTTAGTATTCCAGTACAGGATGAAATTTCTTGATATATGTACTGTATATCGGCAACGGTGCAGCTAACAACATTTCAATTTATGAACACAAAGTTCTCTTTCAACATACTTCTTATTAGAATTCTTTGGATATTATCATATTTAATTTGTTGTTGAATTGGTTGGTATTGGTCTCGTTTGTAATCATTTATTATTAATATAACGTTGGTGCTGGTAGTTGTTTTTATTTTAATCTAAGTGTCATTACACTGTTATTATGTGTTAAAATCTAACCTGCGTTTGGTTGAAGATTCTCGCCAATACTGTTTCTTTGTATAATAATTATAATAAAATCCTAGTTATGGTACAAATTCCACAGATTGAAGAATTGGTTCAAGATAAATAATAGCAGTTGGTGTCCTTCATCTTTGTAGAAGAATTTTTGGTAAAATGTTGTGGCAAACATTTTAGCTTTGTTTAAGGACATGGTAAGAATTGTTCGAACAAAAATATAATAGCATGTTTCCTACGTTTGTATTGATCATATAGTTGGTAGGAAATTGAACTGTGCACTAATTCTATATATTTCAGTTTGGCAGATCCTTTTTGTATTAATTTCTAACAACGAGAAAAATGCTCTTTGATTCATCCGTCATTCATCTATCATCAATTGTGCTGCTTCAAACTGTGGCAGAACACAGTTTCTATTTGCAACAGACTTAGCTTCATAGGAGTCTTCACATTCGTAAGTTCAGAGTTGAAGACAAATTGATGATAAAAGTGCGCGATGGTTTGAATTTATCCGAGGAAGAATTTCCATTTTATTAAAACACAAAGAGAATTTAGAAGCAGCAAGAAAAGGAGTTTCCGAACAATTCACCAGATTTATAGTTAACTTGCAGATCATAATTTATGTACAATTTTACATTGAATTAAGAAAAAAATCACGTAAATTTTAACTGTTGCTCTGGGGCCGGATTTAACCACCTTTGTAGTGGTTAAACATATTGTGGTAGGGTCGACATTTGGTTTGTTATTTGAACTATTGACTTTTTTAAGGTCTTTCCGGAAAACATTAGTGTTAATATCCTTAAAATTCATAAGTTTTCCTTAGAAACTGGGAATTTAGTCCTGTGGGTTGAGTTGCACTGCTTGCATCGCCTTGGGAAGTATTTACTTCTTCCGGTTGGTTTCTAGAGCACTTCCGGTTATCACTTGAATTTTTGCTATTTCCCTTCTAATATTCTTTTTAGATTGGATGCGAACATATTAACGCCATCACTGTTCAGGTGATGCAAATCACTTTGATAAAATAATAATAATAATAATTTTATTTAGCACATAGTCCAAGGATAGAACCTCAAGTAACTCAATACATATTTCCAAGGTGGTCCTGATTACTATTACCCACACGTTACTTCAATAAACCGGTTAGTCGAAGAACCAGCGGTCCCATTTTTCAAGTATTGGATATGACCCGATCGAAAGTTAAACCCACGACCTGCCGGGTGGTGAGCGAGCATGCTAACATTGAGCACGTCACCCGGTATCAACAAAATCTTTGGGATGCACTTTTTGTCGTTTGACTGTTTGCCCGCAAGCTATCGTAAATACATCACGTTCTTGCTGCAAGTTTTTGCGACGGCATGGTGTTGAATAGTTTTATTGTGTATTGTAGGTTTGCTATACCTGAGGTGGTGATTATAATTACAGTAAAAAACTATTAAAAACATGTAAAAGTCAGCAACTTAGAATTGTAAATGGCCGATGTTTAAGTGATTCATCCTATAAGCCTATTGGTACATTACTAGTTGTGGTGAATAAATTTATAAATCGATGATTTTCGATATTTTGGTATAAAGTTGCCTGCCTCCCTGATTGCATGAATAAATTTACAGATGGTGCAATAAGAAACTCACTCAGCTGAAAGCCCGGATTTAATGAACTGTAAACAGCGTAGGTTGTCAGAACTAAAAATAGCGTTTACGTCAGGACATTCTAAGATGCTTAGGATAATTAGCTAACATTAAGTTAAGACGGAAGTACCGTTTATAATGAGTGATATGCACAAATTGCTAGTAATTAACAAAAACTCTGCGAGGTCATTGTTTCTTGAAGAAAGAACACGGATACGTTTTACGGGCGTATAATGACTGCGTCCTCAGACTTGCCCCATAAAATTTTAATGCTTCATGCGACGTAGAAACTGCAAGGTTACTGCAAGGTTACCTCAATGAAATATAAGCCCCGGGTTCGAATAACCCAGCGCTCGTTCCACCCGGTCGTATTGGAGGAGACACGTGCTGTGTGTACGGTAAATCACACAAGGAGGGCTGTTTGACAGACGAGACGACTCTGGAAGTTCAGCGTAGACATCTTTCTGCGTTCCTAGGATACTCTGGGCACTGAGCAACGAGAAGTCTTGTATCAGCTATCGGAATTGACCAAATTGTACTGGGTACATTGGGTCAAATCCGCAGAGTTAAGTAATCATAACATATTGGTAAAACTGAGAATTAACTGTGCATATCGTCGGTAGTTCGTATAAGTTCACATTGTACTATAGTGAGGATAAGTGTAAAGTATACACCGTAGGTGATAGGAATTGAAGAATTGTTCAGAGAGATACTTTTGGGAAGCTAACAAAATAGTTGTGAGCGTCAAAAGCGCTTAAGGACTAAATCTTGTAAGATATACTTAAGCAGTAATTATTGTAAATCAATAAAGCAACTCTCTTTGACATTTAACGATTGAGTTAATGTATGTTATCAGTAATGTTTAACTCAAGCAACACTATTTCCGATATACGGATCTGACTAGTTCGCTTTGAATTAACTATCGCTCATATTGCGGTTGCGTAGCTAGGAAACTTGGGAGATATAGACCTTTTCTCACAACGCGAAGGTCAAGGTGAAGTTTAGATAAGACGATCATTGCTTACTAGACTGATATCCAAAGCTCTCGGAGTCAGGTGAAGGATTCACCTTATAGCAATAAGAAATTAAGCGGACATATTAAATTCAATCTATACGATATATAGATTTAAGTCACCTTACACTATACGATCAAGATTAACGGAGACATTAGGCATTGTAATTTAAGGAGGTGATATAATTGACTACTGTATAATTGACGCTGAACTATTACGTAGCTTTGTATATTTTAAAGTAAGAAATAATCTTTGATGAGGTGTGAAGTGAGATGCACGTATATTTTTGGAACACACACTTTAATGGAATTTCATAATACCTGAATCGATTTCAATAAATAATTTTACACTGTGAAGTTCATCATGGTGCGAGGATATTAGTCTGAAATAAAAAAAATTATATCTTGAGCAACTGAAAAGCTATTAGTAAAATTGGGTTTGACAGTGAAAATTAGCTGGGAGTCAAACAAGAGCAGGTTTCGACTCATTAATGTAGCATTGCTAGGCACCAGTGCTGATAGACTCTTTCGCAGAGAGCTCATTTGACGTCCCAACACAAAAAACAGGTACGTATAATGGCAGACTCTAGCATAAGGAAAAGCTGTACTGCCCGCAGACAAACAAAAACTGCACGAGAACTTTTATCATTTGTCTGCGATAAATGCTTTAAGAGACATGCCTCCTGTCTACACAGACAATGACGACATCCAGGCTCGCCACGCAGAAGCAGGAGCAATTTGACAGCGTCTCAATATTCTGACCTCAGATTTTGCTCTTACCTCATCGATAACAAATTAATAGAATTAGCCATAGATTTGATTCATAAAGCTGACAGAGATGACGTACAATTAGTGGTCGATTACTTGAGCCAGGAAGTCAGTCACCCATGAGTATTTTTCGAAACTCGAACTACTTTAATAAAGCTGCTTATATGGAAATTAAGCATGCATTTGACGATAAACTGCATACAATGAAGAATTAAACTTACTCTTCACGATGGAAGAGGCAGAATTTGCTATAAAGAAAGTGAAGTCAAGAGGGAAGTTCTTGGACAATTATAGGATACACCCCATCATGATAAAACATTTGGGTCATTTCGCTAAAACGTTTTCTTTAATCTGATAAATTTGTTCTTAAAGGAGCGGTGTACATGTAGTTCTGGTTTTCGAATTATATTTTCGTCTGCTTCTTAGTGACAAATGCGATGTCTAAATAAGGCCACTAAAATCGTAAGTTGCCATAAATGATTCTACTTTTAGTACTAATTATCATGTAGTGACAATATTAATTTCATGTGTGACATATTGCTAATATTTTATAAAGCAACAATAGTATATCTTCCCGTTTTAGTGCTATTGAACGTACTTCCATCATAGCTGGTGTGTTTTGTGACCTCTAGAAAGTCTTTGATACAGTTGATTATAAAATATTATTACAAAAATTATTCTTTTACGGCTTTAGAGGGGTAACAAATAAATGGCTGAGAAGTTATTTTCTTTATCGTACTCAGTGTCTCAGATGCCATAATTATACTTCTAATGAATTAACTATTAATTGCAGATTCCTGCGAGGGTCTATTTTAGAGAATTTCTTATTTTTCATATATATTAATGACATAAAAACATTTTTAATTGCTCTACTATAATTCAGTTTGCAGACGATACCACTTTGTTTTTTGACTTCATAAATTTCAATCTAATTAGTATAAATGATATCTCCAATATAGATGATATCTCCATTTGGTTTAAGGCTAATAACCTATCTTTTAATGCGTCCAAAACTAAATATATTTTATTTCGATTTAAAAATAAACCCATTCTCCCCAATATTAACTTGCATATGGATGGTATGGTATTTCTATTGAACGGGTTCGGTCTACTTAATTTCTCAGTTTAATCCTTCACGAACAGCTTGATTGGAATTTTCATATTAAAATGGTTAGTTTAAAGATTGCTAAAATATTGAAATAATTTCTTGTATCAGCCATTGTTCACCTGCTTCCCATTTAGAATCAGTTTATTATTCTTTAATTTTTCCCTATCTAAGTTATGTCAATTGTCTTTGTTGTATTACTTATACAACTAATCTAAATTCTTCAAGGTCCCTTTGGAGAAAATTTTGCCGTTTATTTTTTTGGATTAAATAAATTTGCAATTATAAATGAATCCCTATTTAAGCAGTGCAAAATTCTTTCCATTGATAATATAGTATTTTGCAATATAGCAGTCTTTGTATATAAAACTAATTACAAACTGCTTCCGGATTTTTCGATAAACCTCTAAAAATGAATGTGAAGCAATACACAATATAATTATTATTGTCTAGGTTATGTTCGTACTAATGTTGCCAAGCATTGTGTCAAATTTTATTGACCTCTGAATTGGAGTTATCTGCCTGACAACGTTAAAAATCAACATACTGTCTTCAAGTTTAAAAAAAATGTTTTATGTATTAGACCATAACTCTAATATATTTCACCTGTATTTATTTTCAAATTCATCTTTGAAAGTAATTAATCGAAGTAAGTGTAGAACAACAAGAAGAAGAAAAGTAAAGAAAAAGAAGTAAGAACAAGTAGATTAATTTGTCACCTGTCAGTTGTGCCCGGTTGCCTCCTCTGTTGTACATTGCCCAGTTGGTTGCTATGGCTCATTAATGTAAATTCTAATGCTTATTCTAATGTAAATCTAATCCTTAAATCCTTTCATTCTCCATCGTTTCACCATCTTTGTCACCACATCTTCTCATTCATAACCTTCATTATTTTCTTCTTTTATGTTGCAGCTCCTGCACCCCATTATTGCATATCGCCTATTCGGCTCAGATCTTACAAGTTTTACTTTTGATCTAATACGAAGATTTGTCTTGCTCATTGCAAATTATGTCATTTTTGTGTAAACTGGCTTTGGAACTAAACTAAACTAAGCTAAACTAATGCCTGCAAATAGAGGCTCATTGTACTATTTGTATAATAATAAAGATTTATCACTATTATCATCATCAATTTACCTGAAGGGTTTCCTAACGAATCAACTAAACGTTCACATTTCGACTGTAGTAAATAAACAGTGTCACAGTACATATTAACATACTCGTTTAAGCTTAAAGCAGACCTGTCTAAGTCGTTAAGAGCCACATTAATCATATCGACTTTTGGTTCACTTTGTACTGAGAATAACTTGATTCAGACTACCAAGGGTGTAAATGGACATTTGTTTTGTCGTCGAGGTACCGTTGCATCAACCTTTTTGCTATAAAGTCGGGAATAAATAAAACTTCCGTTACCTGTTGATTGGTGACTTGTGTGCGTCTGCGTCTTTGCTCCACGATGATTGGTCGATTTTGGTCTCTTTTTTTCGAAACCAGTTGTATCTCGGCTCGTTAGCAGCCTGTTGTGTAGCTCCTTGATCCATTTGCTTTTGCCTGAAAGGCGTTCATTGACCGCATTAATTTCGCTACTTAAATTTTCTTTTTCCAATATTAACTGGTGCTTTTGTTCTTGAAGATTCTCTATTTTGTTTCTTATGTCGGCTATTTCGTAGTCTTTCTCTTTTAAGTCCATGACATGTTTTTCTGTATTTTATTTATTGTCTCTTATCTACCTGCCTCTCGTCTTCTAATTTGTGCTTCAAACTTCGTGTTCCTATCGCTTGAGGTAGCAATGTTATTCGCTTCTCAGAAACGTTTCATCTTCTTGTTTATGTAACAACTTATTTACCTCTGCACTACTCACAAATTGGCAGCCATTATTCTTGTTCTTCATCTCTATAAGAAGCTGTTTGGTTTAAACATAATTTATTGAAGATGTAACATATGCTAGGTTTGAAACAGACAGTTTTACTACTGATATATGAACTGATAGTGGGAGCGAAATGCTAGACAGATGCAGAACAATGGTGAGCACAATGTACAAAAAATGTTGCAATAAATATGAACATTACTATGTAACAAGAGTAACAAAGTTAATACTATTTAAAGCGCTTACTGTTTGAAACAAAAGACTGCACTAAAACAAAAATTGGAGTGTTCACAGAATTATCTAGAGGATATGGTTCCCATGCAGGAACAAACGTACAAGTTCGTTTGATGAAAGACGGTAAACATTGATGTTAAAAGCTGACAAAAGAGTGCAGAGATTTGTAAATAAGTCATGTCTGGCTTTGTGGTGAAGAGGACTGCTAATTATGTAATGACAGACTGCTTCATAAGCAGAACCACATTGATAATTGGGTGATATTAGCGACCCATCGTAATTTTTACATTTTCTGAGGTGGATTAGCAAAAGCAGTTGAGTGGCAGCTGTAACTAGAAGTTTTCCTTATTACGGACTAGATACAATGAAATACCCTTTACACGAGGATGGAAAATATTAAAAAGGTAGGCTACTCGTTCGACTATCTCAGAATAGGATTATTTATTTTATCAGATGTATAGTTTATATTTAATAAATTATGCAAAGTGCATTGACACTTTGAATTATTATTATTAAATAAAAAATGACAATGGACGCTGCCACTAAAATTAATCTTGCTCAATTCCTGACCTATGTCTAGTGCCCTGCTTGGGCAGCTCATGTACCCGCATTCTACTTCGACTAGTGTCCTACTGCGCTCCCGACTGATTGTTCTGAGTTTTACCATGGGTTTTCCATAGCAATGTTCATAAGCTCGCCAAGCTTCTCTCCACACCATTTATTAGCAGGGTACCTGTTTCGCTGTATATGCAGTATTAATTCTGATAGTTTTGCTACAGACGGTCACCTTGTAGCTAATTGTGATGCGCTCAGATGTTTCCTTCACTTCCGTTTGTGCTCGTGGTTCTAATGCGTTCATTGCATATCCCTTCACGACGACGAATATTTGCGTAGTTTTGACAATGCCGTACGAAAATGTCCATAAAGGCCTAATTACATGAGATACTAGTGCAAAACTATAATATTTTCTGGAAGAGAATTAAATTTTCGTTTTAGCACTGTAAATGAAATGCTTAGATTTTTTATTTAGTTGAGTAATTAACAGCAAGATACGAAATGTCTGTAGATTTTCAAAGTACTTTCGTTACAACGTCTCATGGTGGTCTCCTGCTAGTATCTAAAACTGTTTAGCATAAAAACCGTAGAGCATACTTTTATGTAAAAATGCAAAAAATATTCAAAGCACTCTCACTTTGCAAATTTGATAGCTGTTCAAATGCACAAGGGCGTTATGAAACTTGTAACAGCAATGTAAGGCTTGCTGAAGATGAGTCTGCCCTGCGCAACTGTTGAATTGACAGGCGCACTTCCAGCATGATCAGTAGCAGCAGCAGCTGTATAGTAAGTTAGCCTGCATCGCATCGTATTGTTTTATGAATTTGTCTTACTTGCAACAGATTTTTCAATTCTGAAAGTTTGGTAAAATATACACAGTATTATTAACTAGAAAAACGTACAGAAATATTAACCAGTTAATACATACACGTAACCGACTGCTACCCAAGTGATAAATCCAGTTTTAAAATTGTTCAAAATTTCAAGAAAACGCTGTCAATATTTTTTCGTTCTTCGTATTGTACGTTCAAAAGCACAATGACATTCAAGTGTGTTCAGAACGAATCACTTCCAGCGCTTGCTGCTGTCACATTCTTTGAGCACACGCCCAGATTGCAACAAAAATTCCTTAGCGGTAACAATAATAGCCTGACCTAAATACGGAACGGCAGGTCAACGTTCGATGCTACGCTGATATGCTGTACCAGCGCAAAGCAAAACTTTTGTTAATTAGTTTGCAAAAAAAAAACTTCTTCAAAGACTGACAACGAAGAACACAACAGAACATTTTTGTTCTTATATAATTTACTAGTATTTTAGCTGGTTCTTTATTAAATTTGGGGATTGGAAAACTTTAATAAGACATTGTTTTTACCCGTCACAGATAACGTTTTTTGTTTGTTTGTAGTCACAAATTGCACTTGTATTCAGCATATCGATATATATTTCAAGTAAGCTTTGACGTTCGCCGGATATACTGTGAGTCGACTACACAAACTGCAAGAAATAGTCTCAGAACACAGCAAGTAACTGTTTAACAGGTATATTACTAGTAGATTCAACGCAACAGAATATCTTCACATGAACAAAGCTCATTAACTGATACAGAACGCTATGAAACAGAAAGCACAGCAAAATTATTTAGATTTAACAGAAACACGTCAGCAAGCGACGCCATTTGCGCTTCGCTCTCTCTGCGCTGAATATGGGGTAACATGCCCAATATGTTGTACTGTTTCATTGGAATACTTCAATTATAGTTGTCATAAATAGTTGTATATACCCTACAGCTATTACTACCGGTTTTGAGTGGATAGACGAGTTACGAGGCGCAGGTAGAAACAAGAAACAGAACAAAACTAAAAGGGAAAAAAACGAGTGGAATCCACAGATAAACTTTAACTTACAGTTAACACGTTACCCACTGGTTATTTGAGCGGAGAGAAGGCAGAAGACGTGTGAATGATACAAAAACTGGAACAGCAGAAAAGCAAAAAAATTTACAGTCCATGTTTCTTTTCGTAAAGAATTAATCACAAGTGGGTCACTTTGTATTTAACTCACAAGAAAACCCTCCGCTTACATAAAGCTTAAAAAATTCGTCTCGAAATTTTATACCACTTACATACTACCTTTTCGTATTGCATTGGCCGTAACGCTGTATAAAACATGTAAATTTAAAATCCCGCGATGACCGTTAGCCGCAGCCATTTTAAGGGTAAGTCGTTTGAAACAAGTTTAGATAGCATTGTGTAAAGTTTGAAAAAGTAATCAGCGCATTCGTAGCACTCTTCTCTAATTAAACAAAAGTAGTAATTACCGATTGTTGTCAATAAGATCAATAATGTGTTTTTAGTGAATCAGTGGTGCACACTGGGATGGTGATGCAGTGCTGTTTTACCACGTTGCGCAATCTTTTAAATTACAGCATTGAGAATTTTCTAATAAGTCTTTGATGATAATTTTTTTGATAAGTCTTTTAAATAGCTATGCGTAACGCAAAGTAATATTATATGATATAACTGGAAAGTTTTTTGAGATATACTTTAAAATCCCCTTTCTTCCCCTTTGTGCATGTTTGTTTGTTTATTGGAGAATCCTTCAGGCTGAAGTACCATGACTACAACTTCAGTAACTTAACGACTTGGCTTCAGTGGCTTTATGATAATTCTAGGAACTAGGAAACAAAGTTAAACAAGGACTGTTGAAAATAATTTAAAATTTCCTTTTCTTTCCCTGATTTACGTGGTGTAGTGACGTCATGTAATGGCGCCGTCGGAACAGTATTGCGGGAGATTTAAAATGAAAACAAACGAAAATTTCTTTCAACGCGAATACGATGTGCATAAAATTGCTGCTAAGTAGTATAATTTTTTAAGGCGATTTTTCTGAAACCAACTTCAGGTGCTCCTTTTCTTGTCCTTTAAAATAAAATAGTTGCACAATCTTATACAATAGAAAAGTTGTTATACATTGTAGTGTGATATCTTAAGCGAACAGGAAATATTAATAAAATTACTCTTTTTAGTTTTGAAAAGTTTCTAACCCTGCAAACAGTAAGTTACATGCTTGCCTTGTAGACTTTAAGAAAGCGTTAGATTCGGTGGATAGGACTTGTTTGTTGTATAAACTTGTTCACATTTGTTTGAAAGGTAGAATATTGCAAATAATTGCCCGAATGTATAAACATAAAATTAGCTATGTAAAAACGGATAAGGGTTTCACAGAAATATTTCTAGTAAACCAAGGTGTTTTACAAGGGTGTACACTTTCACCAATTTTAATTTGCCTGTACTTGAGCAATCTAGAAGAGCATTTAAATGTAAATGATGCAGATTGTGTTACACTAGTTTATAGAGCCATTTGTTTCCTTGCGTTTGCAGACGATTTAGTTTTATTAAGTCGATCTAAAGAAGGCTTACAAACATAACTGAATCTTTTAAATACTTACTGTACGAAATGGAGATTTTAATTTTTGCGAAAAGACACTCTTGTAACATCAGAAAATATGCCTTTCTATTACGATGATAAGCAGCTGGAACAATGTTCAGAATGTAAATATTTGTGTGTTTATTATAGCAAAACTGGATGTCTTAAATATACCGTAGACCACTTAATACAACAGCGAAACAAGGCTAACTATTGTTGGCATAGTAAAGCCAAAACTTTTGGTTTCTTTGGTATAAATCTGTTTACTTTTTGTGGTCATTTCTCTATTTACTATTTATGTTAAATTCAATTTGTATTATGGTTACGAGGTTTGAGTTAAACGACATTTTGAAAATTTGGAAAGAACGTTTTTGAGCTATCATAAAGTAATTTTGGGCGTAAAAATACAAACACCAATAACTGCTGTATTGTTAGAAATTAGCCTAATATTCTGTGAGTTTGGAAATTCAAATGACGATGATTGGCTGAGGCTAGTCTCACTATCTGAAAGTAGACTGTTGAAAAAAAGTATTTGATGCACAGAAATGTGAATTTGACGTGGCTTGTTTCAGGTGGCAAGTTAATATGTTTTTTTTTGGTGGAACATAACATAACTGTTCCGATTTATTTTAATACTGTATATCTTTTAGAAATGAGACAGCAAGCAAACTATGTTATATCATGGAGAGAATCTTTAAACTCTATGAGCAAATTATCCTTTTATAGATCATTTAAACAGAATTAAACAGAAAAGTGAAAACATATTTAGAAAATGCTAAGAATACTAAAGACAGAAAGGCCATGACAAAATTTAGAACTAGTGCTCATTGCTTGGCTGTTGAAGCTGGTTGATAAAGTCACCCATTCCACGTGAATATGGAGTTCGTAGTGTTTGTTGAAGTTGAATGTCATTTTCTAGTGTACTGCTCAAAACATAACGTTGCATCAACTTTGTGTTGAACACATTTAACCAGTCTGTCCAACTTTTAATGTTTTAACTGAAAATAAAATACTGTAATACAATGTGAAGTGGCAAAATTGATCAAACGTGCATGTAATCTATTGTAAGAAATATTTATTATTGCTTTGATCGGCCTTAATGGCTATATGTGAATAAACTATCTGCTTATCAAAGATTTTTTATTATAAAACAATAATTATTATTACACAATAATGTCTATTAACGCATTTTAGAAATCTGTGCAAAACAAGAATCACAATGATCTAAAACTGTATTAACGAACTTATAAACGGCAATAAACTTTAATAATTAAATTGCGAGGTAGCCTGTGCTGGATTAGCCATTAGGCAACTAAGGCACATGCCAAAAATCCAGGCCACAAAAAATAAAGTAAAAAAAATTAATATGCTCTCAGGCGATGACAAAAATGCTTTCCTTTATTTTTAAATCATGGCTACTGAATAGAATGGGGTTAGAGGTTAGATGGATTCTGCGAGGTTTGGAACTTCTTACTCAAGTGTTTTTTATTGTTATCTTTCTGATAACGAAAGAATAAGATGCTATTCAGGCAGGATTGTTTGTCATATTGTATCTTAACATGGTTGATCAATAACACATTTTTTGTTGTTTACCACGTGACAATTTTATTTGCTTTTCTGAGCTAAAAGCTGTGCTACATTTCTTCCCTTTCCTTTACCTTAATCTATCATTGGTTTGTTTTAGACGACAGTTTACATTTGACGCGTATGTCTGATCCTAGTATTTCTCACGATGATAGTGAGTCAAGTGTAATTGTCCAAGGTATTTCCTCTGCACCTGGTACTTTTAATTTTGCTGGTAAAGATTTGAGGGAGGAGTTTGAGCTGTAGATGGAAGATTTTGAAGATTGGTTAAAGGAAAACCGAACGATTGATTACTCAATCTCATTTTAATTTACTATCCAAAATATACGTTTGTTGCATCTAAAAGTTAGCAATTGTTTCTTATATTTGAGTAATTAGCTTAGAAAGTTAATTAACGGTAACCGGACGCAGCTATTGCTTACGTCAGAAACTAACCACAGTTTGTGCAATAACAGGCATCTTCCCTTGCGCATCAAGAACGTTTGTGTGAGTTTTACTGTACTGCCTAAACGCGTGATGTCATGAAAATTGGCTTTTCGTCATGTGACATCAGAAACTAACACAGCAGTTCATGATTATCACGGTACAGCCTTCTATTTGCCGGCCACGCGAATGTGACAAAAAGGCGCCGTTGCCAATCTTAGTAGATTCACTGAGGGGCTGAATCTTCTGTTGCTAAGTTTAACTTTTTTCCTATATCTATATTTATATCTATATTTTCAGACCACTTATCAAAATCTGCCTAGGGCAGGCAGAGCCGTAACCCTGCATTGGAGGCACCTATTTTCGTCCGTGATGTATGGTCTCTAAAATCCGGTGTTGAGTTTATTCGACTGACACGGTTATGAGCCTAACTCATTAGCTGGTATTGCAACTGCAGTTCTAAGTTTTCTACTGGTAACTGGAGTGATGTCAACTCTTGGCATTAAAACATTCTTGCCTTGTTAGCGGTCGTATATTACAAAAGCTGCATTTCACAAAAGGCGAAACTTTGATTTTTATGAAAAATGATTGCTATGAACATAAATAATAATGTCTTAATTGACCTGATCCTGCGTGCATCAGAAAGAGCATGGTTACTTGGTGCACTTTTCATTCCCTCAAGTTAACACCAGATGGCAGCTGTGGTTAAGCTTCCATCTGAGTTCCAAGTGACTGAAATAAGCAACAGTGTGTGACAGTTTATAACGTGCTACATTCTTTAAATTTTTACAAAAAAGTGCTAAAGTACAACTGTAACTTTACATATTCGGATATGTATAACAAGAAATATTAACATGGCTGCTAACATACAACAATGCCTAAATTTCATGAAGAATCAAATTTAAGCTTGTAAGTTAATTGATTTCCTTTGTCCCAGCTGTACAACTCTTTATCATCGGGATTGTAGGACACCATGTGGTTCATTTGATACGGATTTTTAAACATGATGGCTATCTTTTCTATCGAGTCACTGTATAGATCGTAGGCATAGTTAATAAAAGTGTCATACGTATAAACATCTTGTAATGTATACAAAACGCCACAGATAATAAATGCATTTCCCATATTCCGCTTATTCAACGTAATATTCCACACTCTGACGATCTCCAGTGGATCTGTTTCAACTTTTGCCACTAGAACGTTTTCACTTCTGTTGCAACCGTAGATTACCCATAGTCCATTTTCGTCCACTGCTATCTGAAAAAATCGGATGAAAATCTTGTTAGCAAAACCATTGACAAAATAATATTCATTTTTCTGAAATAACAAATGTTTTACAAGTTTTACATCAATTGTCTCCCCACCAAACAAGTGAAAACGCAACACCAGAACAAACGCCGTCTTAGTCGTAATGGCGTTTCTTCGTAGATGACATAATAGAATAATAATACTGATATCTAGAAGAAAACATGTCTAGAAGAATAATTAAAATACAGGGTAATAATAATAACTAGAAAAAGAAGATATTACTAGATGAAAAAATAAAATAATAATAATAATGCCACTAGAACGAGAAAACCTGACTTGGCGAATCAGTAGAAGACATTTCCAGGCCAGGAATTAGTGACACAACCGAGTTGCAATGACGAACAATTAGCGGAGGGCTACAAATAACAATTCTCTTTGGCTGTATTTGAAACTAGGCTTTGAGCCTCGCCCATCACACATACCTACCATTAAGAGCTGTGCTCCATCTTGAGTTGTGTACAGTATTGTGAATGAGTATATTTTAAGATGAAAAGTAGTGAGATACTGCTGTGAAAGTTTGCTGCTAAATTTTGTAGTTATTCGTTCTGGTGTAGCTTACTGACAATTTATTCTGTTTTCCCCAGCATTTTTACACTTCCTTAATACGTTGTTGTAAAGTGAACAAATTAGTGAGCGAATGAAAAAAGCTTGTCATCAGCAAAAAATCGTGGTTTTGAATCAGTAATAAGAGGTAGACGTTGACAAGAAACTACATAAAAAATAATTAAATTATTTGTTTGTGTAGGTAAGAAGTGTTGGTCCTAAGGTGGATCCTTGTGGTACACAATAGTTCATGTCTTGCGTAATAAACTCATCTGTATGACTATATTATTTCCAATGAAATCAAGCAGGGTGCACATATCTCCGGATTAGGACAGCTACCTTTCCTGCAGGAGAGAACAAAACACACATAGTAACAAAACATGACACTGCAAAGAACACGTGGACGCAGATAATGAGATAAAAATGTGCTTATAATGAAGACACATGAGAATCTATACAGAAAACTTAACAAAGAGACGGTTTACAATGGTATGCCACAGAACCTTAGGGCATCATCATGTTAAAATTGTTGCTTTTAGAAGTGGCAATAGGGCCAAGAAGGTGCATTTTCCGAAATGAAGTTTGCAGATGATGTGAGAACAGCTAGTTCTGATAGTTGAGACTATCAAGCAACCAAATTACATTTATGTTCCCCCATAATTAAGATTAGCAGAATTTTTGAACGAAAAAGATTATTTAAAATACCAAAAGGAATAGTGGAATTGATGGAAATACTAATGGAAAAAATTGTTATAATCCCGAAGACCTAATTATATCAAATGTAAAGTTTTTTTGGCTTAGTGTTTGATTTTGTTAAATCCAAGGAATTCGTTTAGCTTACTAAGAATATTAGAAATTTGTTATGAGTTCTATAGGGAAGCCAGCAGTGGTTTTAGGTCTGCTAAAAATTGAATGTTTACTGGTTTTCAGTTTGCGGCTTCTTTTTCGAAAGGCCCTTGGTATAAAACACGCGGATCGTGTTACGCTGATTTTTTTCAAGTTCAAAAGTGCAAAAGGTCAAAACCGGTTTCGTTGTTACATCCGTCTCACCAAGCCCCTGCTCCAGTTACTAAATAGTAAAAAAAACTAAAGTTAAGACTGTTACCTTCATATAATTGTATTCAATGCTGAAGATATATTCATCCCTAGTGTAGGCAGCTTTCGGTACTTCAACCATTTCAAATTCGTTGGTAGCAAGATCATATTTTATTAGCTTAGATGAGGCATCAAGTTGGTAGTAAAATGAACCGTTGTAAACGGCATGATTATTTCCCCTGAAATAAGATATTTTAGCATTATTTATGGTTCTTCTAGGTAAGTCTTTTGTTCCTTCTTTCATTCATTGATATGTTTATCCAGTTGCTTATTTTGCGCATTCGTGAGCTTTCCTACTTTTTCGTTTGCTGTTATTATTTTCGTTTATTAGTTCGTTCGCTCATTCATTCATTTAATCATTCATTCATTCATTCATTCATTCATTCATTCATTCATTCATTCATTCATTCATTTCAGTTCTTCCTTTACTCCTCCGTTCGTTCATTTATTCAGTCATTCCTTTGTTCGTTCACTCGCACTTTCGTTCGTTCGTTCATTCATTTATTTATTCCGTCACTCATTCAGTTATTCCTTCATTCGTTCGTTCGTTTGTTCATTTGTTCATTCATTCAGTGATTCCTTAATTTTTTCGTTCATTCAGTTATTCGTTCGTCCGTTTGTCCATTCAGTTATTCTCTCATTCATTTGTTCGTTTACTATTTCATTCGTTCGTTCGTTCGTTCATTCATTTATTCACTACATCAATCACTCATTCATATATTCATTTATTCTCATAGGTACCTCACACAAAATATTAGCTGAAAAATGAACAAGCAACTTATTTCATTATTCTACCTATAAGGACCTGCTTCCAATTCAATTTCTTCATATTCATCGTTTAAGAAATGATCCTCGTCCAGGTATCTACGCAGTTTGTCACCCTAAAAACAGACAGCACTTTAAACAAAACGCAGTAAATTAATTAATATTACTAATAACTCAATGCCAACGTTCAACAACGCTACACTCGTTTATAAATTCAAATCAGCATTTAAATAAGTAATTATCTCTTCACTCAATTCACAAAAATCATTAAAACCAAAAAATAACCCAAGTCGTAAAAAAGAAAAAATAACAAACAATAAGATATTTCATACCATTTTCATATCAAATAATGACTTCCTGAGGTTGTGATATCAGATAATTAGTCTTGACGGTGTAGTTAACATAAGGTAATATAAATTTTGCATATCAGGTGCCGTCACTCTTGATTTCATTAATAACAATAGAAAATTTGAAATGTGTGCATTCAACAGAGGTGTGTTGTACTCAACAGTCGTCGTGTGTGAGTCAATTTAGGTTAATTTATTTCAGACTCATAATGTCTTAAAAATTAATGTACATTAAAAGAATAAATGACAAAATAATAAAAGTATGAATGTGGGAATTGGCGTAGAGACAAGCTACTTACATACGCCTATTTATAGCTGCGAAAAGTCATTTTTTTTGTGAAAAAATAGCAGAGAGTTTACCTCTAGTAACCTGATTAGAGCAGCATTTTGAAATTTCTAAATCTGATCACACGACAACAGTTCACGGCAGTACACATTAAATCTGCAAATGCAGTGTTGAATCATACAGTTGCATAATAGTTATTTTACATTTATGCATCTTCAGGATACACACTCAGTTGTTAGCGTATCGCTAGTACTAGGGACCTCTAGGAGTTGCAACGCTGTGCTGCCATCTCTTAGCCGATTCAAGAAGATCTAATACTGCTTGACTAAGATTTTGGTTACAACTTGGCGCAACAATTAACATTATCAGTGCAAAACAATGAAAACCGATTCAATACAATCAGAAAATACAGTATTATTCTGAGCTATGGCAGAAACGTTGTTTTATTAGAAAACAGGTGAAGGTGTCAAAAAATGGAGATTCATCCTAACAAATCACCAGATATTTCATGTGCTACTAGTTTACCCAGTAACTTAAAATTTACAACGCAATCAAACGTTTTAGCAAAGCCAATGTATTTATGACATCGATACAATATTTATTTTACCTTATCAATTTACTCAACGCGTTTGAACATTTATAAGTAAGTTAACTGGGTGTATTTATAATAAATGTAAGACAAACGTAACATGATGCTTGAACTATACATACTTTGTTGGTTCAGGTATAGCATGCTCCGTTTTGATTTGTTTGAAGAACAGTTTAATTATTCACTACCACATGTTACTAAAGACTTGATAGTGATTTCAAGAGATACTGTTGAGGTTACCTGGCAATTTTTCTAATTTACATTTTTTTTGCAAAATAATTCACTCATTTAACAGAGTTCAGTGTCACTGCCGCCAAAAAAACATAGTCACTGGGCAGAAAAAGTGTGCTGACTGCCTGACTTGGGGATCGAATTCGTGGCTTTCCGATTGCCTGACAAGAAGTGCTGCTTGTTATCACCTTTAATTATTATTCCTGGTTTATCATAACTGTTACAAGGGAAGCTAAGACTGTGTGTGGTATACATACAGCGCTTGAGAGAGCTGATGTGCGGTTTCAAAATATTATCAACTTCTGATGAGTAAAAAATGGAAAATATACTGGATCTGGGTCGACTGTGTATTGAAAAGTTCAGAGAACAACAAAGAAGGACAAATTTTGCGAATCAACCAGCGGGAGTAACAACTCAGTCTGGTGTTTTCCCCCTAGACGTGTGTTCTAGCTTTGAAACTTAGGCAGACATTTTGGCTCACCCGGCCAACTTTAGAAAGCTGGATTCTACAGTTTGACTCTAGAATTGGTAACATTGGACATGTTTCAAAAATCGCGTTGATGTTGGGTTAAGCAGTGAACCAATTTAGAAGGCAAATACTTGGCAATCCACCAGGTGTGTGACTGTATCATTCTGATTCTTACAGTACGACTTTCACACACTATAGATTACAGTCCACATCATTCTGATTCTTACAGTACGACTTTCACACACTATAGATTACAGTCCACATCATTCTGATTCTTACAGTACAACTTTTACACACTATAGATTACAGACCACATCATTCTGATTCTTACAGTACAACTTTCACACACTATAGCTTACAGACTACGTCATTATTATTCTTACAGTGCAACTTTCACACACTATAGCTTACAGGATTCATCATTCTGATTCATACAGTACAACTTTCACACACTATAGCTTACAGACTGCATCATTCTGATTCATACAGTACGACTTTCACACACTATAGATTACAGACCACATCATTCTGATTCTTACAGTACAACTTTTACACACTATATATTACAGACCACATCATTCTGATTCTTACAGTACAACTTTCACACACTATAGATTACAGACTGCATCATTATTATTCTTACAGCACAACTTTTACACACTATAGCTTACAGGATTCATCATTCTGATTCCTACAGTACAACTTTCACACACTATAGCTTACAGACTACGTCATTATTATTCTTACAGTACAACTTTCACACACTATAGCTTACAGGATTCATCATTCTGATTCCTACAGTACAACTTTCACACACTATAGCTTACAGACTACATCATTATTATTCTTACAGCACAACTTTCACACACTATAACTTACAGGATTCATCATTCTGATTCCTACAGTACAACTTTCACACACCATAGCTTACAGACTACATCATTATTATTCTTAAAGTACATCTTTCACACACTATAAATTACAGTCTACAGAAAAGTATTTTGCATGCTTCTATATTCGTGCCTCTTTTTTGTTAAGTCATGAGCTTCTTCAAAAAGGTTGTACCTAATTTTAATTTTCAATAAATCTGTCATTCAGAAATCTTTCTACAGAAATAAAAGTGCTATAATATTCTCATGGTACAGCCACTCATAATGTCATCATTTTGTCGATTAACATCAGTCAACAACAATTTGTAATTTTGTTATTTGTGTACAATGCTGTCATACTTTTTGCTGACAGCAATGTCAAAACATTCATACGTACTGTTTCTAACATTCAATAAATTATGACATTCTCAGTGGCTATTGTAGCCGTTTTTAATCTAAATCTTGTTCTAGACGTCGTTAATAACAGCAACTTTTTATCGAATAACCTGTTACATGAAATTGTGTCCATGTCATAAAATACTTATTAGCACTCTCAGTCTGATAGGACAAAAAAGGGGTACATGAAGCAGGTTTCAGAAAAATCGCCTTAAAAATTATTCTACTTTGTAGCAATTTTATGCGTATCAATATCGTACTGGCGTTGAAACGGTTTTTGATTTGTTTTCATCTTACGTCATTTTCATTTGAATCACCCCCAGGGTGCGCCACTCACTAACCAAAAACGTAGACACAGTAATTTAAAATTTTACTTAGCTGGTGACGTGTGCGCTACGAATGCTTGGATTATTTTTTCAAACATTACTCAGTGTTATCTAAACTTGTTTCAAATGACATCGTCAAAATGGCTGCGTCCAACGGAGCTTGAATTTACACGTTTTATACAGCGTTACTGTCAACCCAAGCCCCGTATGCAAAAAAGTAGTACGTAAGATTTCAAGACCAATAATTTGAGTTTTGTGTAAGTGGAGGGTTTTCTTGTGCTGGCCTTGTAGATATACCCTTGGTTATTTGCTTGCATAGACTTAAAAGATGTCAAGTGAAAATTTCCTGGAGTTGGCTAGACAGTTGGCACTGCACCATGTTTAGAAATTATTACAGTTAAAAATGCAACAAACGAACTAACACCCAACGGACACAAGGAAGGCACTCCTTAGAATACCTGGAAATGCCAAGTGAGGTAGTAAGCTTCCGCGTCTTCAACTGTTGGAGGAAGAGGGTCTCGCATCCAGGCACCCCAATAAGTTCCTGTGTATCGGTGAAGAACTGCTTTGCCTACTTCTACCAATTTGCACACTGTCAAAATACAAGGATAAAAATTGTTTTGCATACATCCTGCCTCGCGACACAGGCAATAAATAGAACGATGGTAATGTAACAGAATAAAGATGATGATGATGATGATGGTGATGATGATGATGATGATGATGATGATGATGATGATAATGATGATGATGGTGATGATGATGATGATGATTATGATTATGATTATGATGATGATGATGATGATGATGATAATTCTAATGATGACTGTGATGATTACGATAATGATGATGAGGATGACGATGACGGTGACGAGGCAATGATAATGAAACTGGCGAGCACAAAGATAACGATAATGATGCATTAAACTAAGACAAAGACATTTACTATAGCAATGATAATAATGGTAACGACATTGATGACGCTGACGATGGCGACAGCGACATTGATGATGATTAACATCAAGACAGCATTCAGTCTAACGATCACGCACTGTTTCACTGTCGTATAGTGTTTGAGAACGAGGCGTAATAACCAACCCAAATTAGCAGAACAAACTAACCAAACTTACAGGATTCTCTAGGTGGTATGTCACCCCAAGGTAATGGCACTTCAGTGGTTGTTGTTGCTGCAATAAACAGTGTAAAATTAACAATAAAAACTATCAAAATATGTAACTTTGAATAAACTGCTTACGCTCCATGAATAAGAGATTAAGCTTAGCTGGTATAAAAACACTAAGTGCAAGTTGCGTGCAAAATGTCTATTCCTCGATACGGCTTCGAGCGGACACGCGGGTGAAATTCTTTAAAAATACTCAATTTTGCTTATTGATCATTTAACTTCGTGAGTTATACATGATTATTATGAAATTTTCAGAAATTCAGAAAATCGTTGACATTTTCATTGAGATTAGCATGGAAACTAGCAAACTCGCCATGTTCAGCAAAACAAATCTTTCTTTTCTAATATCAATAACTAAACGATGATATGCATTTTTGTATATACAATTTTGCTTACAGATTATATCTACAGTTAAATAAACAGTGAAAATAGTGAATCTATAAAGTGAGTTATAAAAGCCTATATAGCCCCAACAGACAATGAAGTTTTTAACGCATTATTATGATTATATAAAGAATTCATAGTTATTATTAAACAAAAGAGACTTATAATAAATTAAATAACTTGCCTTTTTCTGGCGAATTTCGAACACGTGCATTGCCGTGAAGATCGCCATGTTTCTCGCTTTGGCGCGACTGAGCGAGAATGACGTATGTAGTGAAGACTGCAGAAAGCGTCTTTGGTTACTATGTTTGTTCACCGATCTTTGGTGACCTCTTGATTGGACACATTGAGTCATTCGTCTCACACAACGAAAAATGGCGGTTCTTTAAATTTAACACCACTAACAACGAAGCGATAAAAAAACAAAAAAGAAACAAGTTTTACAGTAAGCTTGTAACAAAATAAATTGAATATTCGTAATGAGAGTAGGATTTTAAGTAGGAAAAGCCTGTTATTCTAACCCTGAATGGTTAATAATTCTTAAAGTAATCCGCAATGGTTTATCAACATCCTGGCAATGACAGTCATAATCTAATTAATTAATTAATGGTATTGAACATTTTTGTTTGTGTTATTATAACTCAGCTATAATAGGTGAACCATAAATTCTCCTATGCTAAATTTTATGACGATAAAAATTCCGACTTACGCACGGTTGACGTTGTTGTAGTTTTCAAAACACCTTCTCCGCCTACGCCTAAATAAGAAATTTGTGAGATACTTTACTTGTACTGATGGTAAGAAAATTAATGTTCGCAAGTAGATTAATGAAGAAAATCGAACGATTAAAAATCGATTATGAAAATGTGGGATTTCATTAATTATCACTATTCTTGTCATTACGAATTAAATTTGCGTTATTTCTAAACAGATGTAAGAAAACTTGATCCGATTCAATAAACTATTTGAAAATAATAAAGTTCTCGCCGCGTTTCACCAAGCTTTTTCACAAACGCGTAAGAATTGCAGACAATTTTAAAATGAATCATGTTTCATTTTTCATCAGTTTGTACAGAAATACAGTGCATTTTTTCACATTCAAATCTATGAAGGTCGTCAGAGTTATTGGAAGCAATTTCTATTCATCTAGTGTAACATGATGGATTTTATAGGCCCCATCTATGGTATAATTAGTATTGAGTCACAGCTTCCCAACATGCAATAGATCTAAATAGCGTCTTACGCAGGCATTGAGGCTGCTACAGAATAGAGTAATTTACAGACAGTTTAATAGCAGTTCACCAACCACTGTCTGGCCGAGACAATAATTGTACTTTTATTGTCTATTTTCGCATCACATTGGAAAATGGTTTTGATCACGTTAACAACAGACATGTGACGATATTATGTTTTTAATAGAAACTGCTATTTCTATACTATAAACATCAAGTTTTATACTGCTTCTACTGTTGATGCTTCTATTGCCCGTGATCAATATAACTCTGACGACTACTCAGCTAAATCTGCTCCATTTGCCTTTTTAAGTCTCATAAGATATATTACTAGACGTCTAAAATTTTTTAGAAGTCACAAGATTAGCAAGAATTTTAAGGGGACTATCTTTGTGTACAATTTTATTGTAAGAGGTGTCAGGAAGTGAGCACCCTCCCACTGTACAGAAGAAACCAAAAAGAATAGACAAAAACCAACAAACTTATGAGAAGAAGCATTTAATTTTGAGTGAAGATAACTTATCTATTATATCTAGTTCTGTCGTTATTGGCAAATCTGAAGGCCGTTAATAAACAGAAGTCGGTTTTTGAATGGGAATGGTGCCATAACTCATTTCTTCAATAAGTTAGTTAATGTTTGATTTCTGATAAAAGGAGTGGAAGGAATTTTAAAAATATATTAAAAAGAAATATTGCAATAACTAACATATTAAAAAATACATTTATATCTTCTTGTGATTACTTCTAAGAAAATCTAAGTGTAGCCGGGTATGATTTGGTGACTTCTTGTAGATATATATATATATATATATATATATATAAAAAGAAGTCACTCTTATTTATCACTCTTATTAGCCAAAATCAAATATCAACAAAGTTATTGAAGAGATTAGTTATGACACCATTCCCATTGAGAAACCAACTTTTGTTTATTAATGGCCTTCAGAATTGCCAGTAACGGCAGAACTAGATATAATAGATAAGTTCTCTTCATTCAAAATTAAATGTTTCTTTTCATAGGTTTGTTAGTTTTTGCTAATTCTTTTTGGTTTCTTCCACACAGTGGGAGGGCACTCATTTCCTGACACTAGTTACATTCAAATTGTACACAATGTACGCAATGATAGTCCGTTTGAAATTCTTGCTAATCTTGCGACTTCTAAAAGCAAATTTATAGACGTCTTGTAGTATATCTTCTGAGACAGCAATAAATTATGAAGAGGCAGCATTATGAGTTAGCAATAAACATAGCAATCACCAATAGGCTAGTAGGAGCACAGAAAATGATAAAGATGCAAGAATAAATCGATACTTACTCACAATTAGTTGACCAACCTGTAGGTTGCTGGCTAAGAAAAAAAATTAAAAATTAAAATATTTCAGTTGTAATCATTAAAATTAAATGAAAGTAATCAAATAAGCTTTCCATAACACATATTAAATAAAATAAATTTAACAAAAGTTTATTGTGGCTCATAAGAAGCTATAGATCTTCTAGTGAAGACTCAGTTTATTTTTATTTTTTGGTGGTTTTCTGCTTGAGTTTATGAAGAAGCTAATTAAATATCAAATAAAATAAACTTTATTAATTTTGTTAAAGATGTAAGGAAGAAATATTGCGCTTAAAACAATGTATGCATTTATGCAATATTCAGCACGCAAGCCACATTAAATTTTTAAGACGGAATTTTTAACTTTTTGTGAAGGGTGGTTTCTTGTGCTCTAAAGCACAATAAAACCCTCACCTTACATAAAGCTTAAAAATTCGTCTTGAAATTTTATACCACTTACATACTGCCTTTTTGCATATTAGACTTACATCGGCAGTCAAGCTGTATAAAACAATGTAAATTTAAACCCCCGCGATTACTGTTTGACACAGCCATTTTGACGATGAGCCATTTGGTACAAGTTAAACCAACATTGTGTAAAGTTTGAAAAAAAATAATCAGGGCATTCGTAGTCAGCGACATTTTACCAATTGGTGAAAGCGTTTTAAATAATCAATAATTTTCTTTTTTAGTTGCATAAGTCTTTCAAGCAGGTAAGCGAAATGCTAAGTAATATAATTTTTCATGTAAAGTTTTTTGGAACATAGTTTAACATTGCCTTTTCTTCACCTGCTTTACGTTTGCGTAAGTGACGTCATGTAATGGCGCCGTCGGAAGAGAGTCACGGGAAGTTTAAAATGAAAAAATCCTTTCAGCTATAAAGTTATATAATTTCTTAAGGCGATTTTTCTGACACATACTTCAGGTACCCCTTTTCTTGTCCTTTAAGTATTTTCTATGTACATGTGTTTTATATGTGATGTTGTATCTTTTATAAGGTCATACTGTTGCTAAGTGCTTATAAGCTCATCATCGAATTCATTGCTTATTTTGTATCAATTCACAATTCACAACTTACAGGGTGGTCCCGGAACTCCCGGTGCTCCGGCCTCTCCTTGAGGACCAACTTCGCCCTTTTGCCCTTGAGGCCCTATGTAACCACGTAAACCTTTCTCGCCTTTCCTTCCTTTAGGACCATCTGGTCCTTCTGGTCCTTGGAGTCCAGGAGGACCCTTTCCTCCTGGGAGCCCCCGTAAACCTACAAAATGTAATTATAGATGTAGTCTTGACCTGGTCACACTGAAATGAAAGGTTGATAGATAATGATAATTTGTTTAGGTACTTAGTAGTGAACAGCATGAGTTTTTTGACGTAAAAGTTCATAAAGGTTACGAGACAAAAGCAAGAATAAAGTACACACCTGGATCGCCGCGATCACCTTTGTCACCTGTACATAAAAAAGAAAAGCTTATTTTAGCACTAAGCTCTAACAAGAATCAAAAACTGAAAAGACAACATATACTTCTCACAAATTACTAGCGTTTCACCGCTCTTTAAGTTAACATAGAAAAACTCAATGCGAGATGCGTAAAACAAGCAAATTCAACACTCTGCGTAGTCAATATTGTCTAAATGTTGAAAAGTGTTCTGTTATTGTTTATTTGTTTGCATGCTTGATAATTATGGCAAAACCTTCAGCCAGTTTCACAAAACCGCCACAAAGTCACCGGCTTTGTCCGATGATTCCTTGAACGGAGGTCAATTGTCCGGTGGTCTATAGATCGTCCCTCAAGTCAACGACGTAGAACGGTTAACATAGTGACGGCTTTATGAAACTCGTTTCTGTTCTCAAACGAGAACAAAACTTGTGATTGGGAACAATTTCCTGCGGCAACACCTGTGACCCGCATTGGGTATAACGTTAAACTCCAACGAATTTATTGCAATTTCATTGTAGAAGCCATTTTGTTACAGATTCTCATTATTTATCATGTTGCTGATTCTACCTGACCTGGGTTTTGTGTCACCTTAAATTTTTTTACAATAAACGAAACATAGAAAACAAACAAACAAAACATTCAATTGTGCATAACACAAAGAGAAGCTGATCACATACCCTTTGGTCCAGGCGGTCCAACTTGTCCTGGTAGTCCTCTCAAACCATCGCTACCGTTAAAGCCTTCTGGTCCTAAAATGAATGGAAATTATAATATTTAGCTCATAAAACTGGTAATAAGAGTTACTGTATGAACAAGTATGTCCAAAAACGTTATTTTAAAAGTTGTAGGCTCTTGCGTACAGTAAAATTTAAAAGTAGTTTCAGTTGCATAAGAAACTAAATTAGTAGAGATTTAGAGAACATTGAGACCATCTTCTCTCGGGAAGCCATGAGTCTCCTTGTCAAGCCAAATTATAGAATTTTGGGCTCAAGTTTACAATTCCCACACACCAAAATTAATTCGCGAAGCGGATTACGATTAGGGTTAGGATCAGGATGGATTAAGGTTAGGGTTGGGGTTGGGTTAGGGTTGGGTTACGGTTAGGATTAGGGTTGAGTTACGGTTGGGGTTAGGATTAGAGTTAGGTATTTAAATTGTGTGCGGAATTGTAAACTCCTTCCGAATTTTATTATTTTGTGCTTAGATTTGTTGCATTGTTTACCATAGAACTGTGATTTTACTGTACTGCCCAACTTTGTCCATGTACACAGGGATGTACAAAGGCGCTGAACAGACGTTAAGCTAAGGCAAATGAAAATTAACGCTGATGCTTAATAAGCCAATTCATCAAGACTAATCACGTCGCCTGAATATTTACCTTCCATTTATCGTTTGCCGTAGCGTTAGCACATGTGTTTTTTATTGCAGTAAAAGCAGTTTTAAGAATTTTTGCAGACTCTTCACAATAGTTGTACGGATTGGGATCTTTGGAATTTATTTACTTAAAGTGTGCTTTTAATTTCCGGTAAATTATCCCTTTCAGAAGATGCATGGTTTCGTAAATTTTCTAAAAAGTTTGGGTTTTACCAAAAAGTGCAAATTTTTGTGCATTAGGCTTCGAAAAGGCAGTCTTTTAAATTTAAAATTATGCGTCCAGCATATCATTCTACGCCTTTTATCACGCTTTTTTGGACAAATTGTTAGGCTATTCTTTTCTTTTATATTTTCAGGTTACAAAATCCGATTAAAATTCTCCTTAAAGAATTTGGGAAGGCGCGTTAATCCGATCAGTTCTGCCACATTTAGGATTTTCCAGTTTGCGGAAATAGTTTAATTATGTGAGGTTAAATCTATTGAATCCTCTTAATCCATTACATATTGCTCTAAGCACTTCTGGAATGCACTAAACTGTTTGCTACACAGACCAATTGTGATGAATTCATGAAACATTGATAGGAGTGGTATAAGCAGTAATCCTTTATTCACTGTTTAAAGTGCATTTATTTAGGTAAGGTCTCATGTCAAAAAGAGCAAGAAGCAGCTAGGAGGTCCGCGGAACCGCTGTAAGGTCCCACAATAAGGCCCGAGCTACGCTGGGGCAAAAGCAATGGATTTTTTTCGAGGCCTTTAACGGTTGAAAAAAACGTCAGTTCAGTAAGCAGTTGTTCACTTTTTTTCGCAATTAATGACACAGAATTTAGGTGTTAATTCAAAAACAGGAATTGCTTTTTAGTCAGTGAATTAACTAGCTTTCACCAGCTAGTTTTTGTACATTACCCTGTTACATTGCCAAAGAAATCACGCCAACTGATTACAGCTAAACTTTATTGCACCAAACTTTCAAGTCTAAAGCAAAATTAGCTAACATGGAAATGAATTAACTCATTAAGATTGCACAACTTCCCAAGAAACGTTTTTCTTTTTTCCTGAAAACTCCCAAGAATGAGTTGCAGCATGTTATCACGAAGGGGTAGCAAGCAACTCGTACAATAAACTACTTGTTCCCATCATTGAGAAAACTAAATATGCGACCCGACGAAACATGGTTTTTTCTTTAGATGGAGGGACTGTAATTTTAACTGCCCTAACATACCCGGCGCACTATAAACATTGCTTCTGTTACTCAGCTTTACTATGATCATGCTACGTGTTTGGAAGATAAGAAACAGGTAGGTCAAATATCTTCAAAACGTGGGCATAACTCACAATCGAACCTGAATCTGACGAACCGTTTGGACTACGCCAAATAACGGGTGTGCTAGTGCAAACATTAATAAATCTAAATACTTACTATGACATTTTACGCAATCTAATTATAAGTGTAATTATTTTAATTGTAATTATAATTACAGCATGCTTACCCTTTCTTGAGTGATATCAATTGGAACACAGATAAATCTTAACACATGCAAAATTCTTTATTGGAATTTTCCTTTAATCATCAATTCAGAATCAGACCCAGCAAACCTTCACACGAACTCACGTCAATTAATCAAACACGCAAATCTCAACTCAAATTGACGCAATTAATGACGCTCATACTTTGCACTAACATTACCTAAATACATATGACGGACGGGCTATGATTCATTAGTTGTTATAAAAGAATAACGTTTATCAACCGCTCAAAAACATTCATTAAATATTCATTGTGTTTAATAAAGCAAATGGTTGTGGTGTACTGGAAGGCTGTGCGCCTGTACAATTATAATTATTACTTGGAAGTTAATAATTTATCAGACATTCCTGGACAACGAGTGCTGGATCAACTGTTCCTGGTACAGCGAAAGTCAGTCAACTGAAAGCTGCATAAATTGTAAAAGAGGAAGAAAAGGAAGTTTTATGGTGTATCCCAAAAAACTCTCCCTTTAAAAGGTAGCATTATGCTTACCTGTTTGAAAATTCTTAATAATTTAAAACATTCGCGCCACCTGGTGAAACAGCATTGTATCGTCATCCCAGTCTAGACCATTTGTTCACAAAAAACAAACACATTATTGATCTTACTGACAATATAAAGTAACTTATATGTTAGCTTAGTTAGTGAGGAGTGTGCTACGAATGATCTGATTATTTTTCAATCCTTGTGTCATATTATTCAACTTGTTTCGAACGACTTAGTGTCAAAATGATTGCGCCTAACCTTAGAAATATTGTTTAGAAAGTTTTATTCTAACAGTTGCGTGTTTAGTGCATATAATTAGCATGAACTCCTGGGCCCGGTTTCTCAAAGCGTTCACTAAGTTAACTATTATTGTCGTTATTAATAGCTAAGTAAATGTAATAACGACGTCGCTAACTTAGTGACAGCTTCGTGAAACCGGGCCCTGATCTTCTACTTCCTGGCATTTTAGAGAAGTCGGGATGTTTTTCGATTCGTGATGTCGTACTGTTTCGATCTCAACTGTGTGAAAACTTACACGAGATTTTTGTATTTAAAAGACAATTTTTCATTTCAAACGTATATTTAAATAATTTACTATAGTTTCTCAATTTGATTTTTTTATTTGAACAGACTGGTTTTTCGTAATCATTTCACAACATTTTTCTGATTGCATATTGAAATACCTTTTCATTTAGTTCCTTAATTTTCTCAAATGTCCTTAAATCCCAGATCAGTTACAATCCTCTTCACAAAATATTCCTGCATCTTTTCGAATTATTTTACATAGTGCAACAGACTCGTTGTAGATATGCAGGTCATGGAAGTTTCTTTCATAATAACAATGTGTGGCCAATATCCAATTACTTCAATTATTAAGTCTGTACGTAACGGGTATCTGTCTAATTCAGCGTACCGTATCTTACACGACTTGTTAAATTAACACAAAGATATTTCTGCAGAGTTTAAGTTTCACGCGTCTGGATTCTGTGCAGTATAGATAGTTTTGCAAATTCAGTATCGTATTGCGCATGTGCTGTTTTGCATGTTCGCAGTTTAAATTTACAAGTTTTATACAGCGTTACTGTTAGCGCAAGCTCTGTGTGCAATAAGACAGCAGGTAAGTGATAAAAAATTTCAAGACAAGAATTCTTAGGCTTATTTATGAATTGTGTTTCTTATGCTGTAAGCTCGTTTTGTTTTATTGCATTTTATTATATTTCGCGTTTATTATATTTTCCTGAATAGGACATCAAGGAGGCAAGAATTGTCGTTTGCGAACAGAAATCTAGATCGCTCATGCTTGCACAAGCACACAGCGCACGTTCTTATCTTGATAGTTGTATCATTAAGAATCCTGTCGACACGCAGACATATTTGATTGGTGAAAAGTTCTGCTGTCGCTAATATTTGCCCGAGTTGTTACGCGCCAAATAATTTTCCGATGTTTTGTAAAAGAAAAGCGTAACATCAGCTAAACAACGATGAAAATATCCATACCCAACCTTTACGTTACTTTAGTATGATAAATCATTATAAAACCATCTGATCACGACAATATTATTATGTGCTCGACTGCTCAACTGAAGCATTGTTCGAAGTGCACAATTGCTTTAGACATCTTGTGATACTGAATTTCCCAGGAAAAATAGCCGTATACAGTGATTAAGAGTTACAGGGCCTCTGGGCGAGACAGCTAGGGGGTCTTCCAAACCGATGCATTTCCTGCATTTCGGTACATTTTGGGGACAATTTTAACAATAAAAATGTTGAGTTCTAAAAGTTAAAAATTGATTAAAGGAGAACCGGACGATTGTTTAGACCCAATCTCGTTTTAATTTACTGTCCAAAATATACATTTTCTTGTTTATAAAAGTTAGCAATTGTTTTTTACATTTGAATAATTAGCTTATAAGGTTAATTAACGGCAACCGAACAACGAAATTCCTTACGTGAGAAACTAACCACAGTTTGTGCAATTGCAGGCATCTTTCCGTGCTCGTCAAGCACGTTTGCGTAAGTAAGTGTTACTGCTTAAATGCGTGAAATGGGTTCTACGTCATATGACGTCAAAAACTAACACTGCAATTCATGATCATAGTTATCACGGTACCGCCTTCTATTTGTCGGCCACGCGAATGTGACAACGTTTGCAATCTTAGTAGATTCACTGAGCCGCGCGCATCTTTGAAAGTTTAACAAGATTTGAGTAACCGTAATTATTATTTAATCTGAGCTTTGATTCAAAAAAGCTGTTGTAGTTTTCAATATTTTAGGGCATTCTTTATTCTGAACTCCGTCCGGTTTTCTTTTAAAATTGCTAATTGTCTTTTAACAAAATAAACAATACATTCTTGTATCTGGACGCAATAGACTACAAGTCCAGAGCCCCAAGGTAGATCTACATACCAGTACACTGACTACAGTGATATTACACTAGGCCTTCTTAGTCATTTAAGACTAGTAAGTAAATTACACTCTGTATTAGGAACAAGTTTAATGCCAATATTAGCAAGCAACTCAAGTAATTCCTGCTATTCCAAGATTCATTTCATCTCATTTTAATTTTTTTGTAATTAGTTAGCTATTAGTGTGGGCAGTTACTTCTTAAGATTAAGAACTACCTGAACGACTTGAAATGATTTCTGATATGGCAAATTCTGGAATTCAAGTTTTCCACTAAGACACTTGTTTTAAAAATTACATGAAATAAAACGTTTTCTGGACTATAAAAGCACTGCAAGGCAAAGTAATGATTTAAAAAAAGCATTTCTAAAATTTCAATATGATTGAATAATTACTAGCAACCTGGGTAAAAACCCGGGTGCATGGGTGTAGCTGTTTTACCTATAATAGGCTATAAAATGAAGGTTTTCATAATCTAGTTAGAGCCTATTGCTAGGGTTATTTCCTTTTGAGTTATTTCCTTTTTGCTACAGTTAAGGATAATTAGGCCTACACATTATGGCCTCCAAGGCTTCGAGCCCTTAGGCACGTCGTAATGTGCCTAATGGATAATCCACCACTGGGCGTATACATTATTAACAAAATAAGGGCAGTTAACGCATTTACTATACCTGTAATAAAAGAGCAACAGGAACCAACTACATTAGGTAACCATAAAAATTGTTTAATTACCTGGTCGTCCTGGTTCCCCTGCTGTACCATTGTAACCGTGTTCACCAGGAATCCCTAAACAATAAACACACCATTAGCTGCAAACGAATGAAGCTGTAGAATAAACACATTAGCACTTGACCATTCTAGACACTCCATGGCAACCCAGCAAGTGATGTTGATGGTGGAAATAAGTCGACGACTGTTAAACAGCGGAAACATGATGACAATGACTACATTTGTAAGAGGAATGAATAGCAATGAAATCAACTGCTAACAGTTTTAGTGAAACAACGGTAACGGCAACAACGAAGAACTGTCACAATAACAATCGCAGGAAGATGGCACAGCGAGCAAGACAATGACTGTCAGGACAACTTCAATGGTGACAAAAATGATAGCAATGCAGATGAGAACAACAATGATGAAACAATGCTAATAAAAATTAGCAGGACAACAACAATGATGAAACAATGCTAATAAAAATTTGCAGGACAACAGCAACGAGGAAAGTGCAACCCTACAATTGTTTGAATTTTGAAACCAAACTTGAACAACACGAAATATGAACGGCTTAGAACGTACCCTGGACATGAACCAGGGATCTTCTGCTTACAAGACACACCCCATACCTACTAGACGTAATGCTAAGTAGTAGTAATGACAACAACAACACCGTTAACACAAAAATAAAATGGAATTTCAATATGACATACCTTCGCTTCCATTGAATCCTGGAAGACCTGGTTCACCTGGTGGTCCAACTAGTCCAGGTAACCCATCTGTTCCATTAAAACCAGGAAATCCCATGTCACCTTTCTCTCCCTTGGGTCCAATTTTACCAGGCTTTCCATCAAGTCCTGGAAATCCGGGAACCCCGGGTGGGCCAGGTTTCCCATCAGTACCATTTACACCTGAAGAGAATAAATTTTATTATCATTAAAATTTGGAGTTTTGCCAGTGAATTTGGTAAAGAAAATTAACTTTTTATTGTCTAAGAATACTCACATGGAGGAGCTGGCAGTCCTTGATCTCCCTTTGGACCAGCCAATCCAGGCTCACCTTTATGACCGCCCTCCCCTAAAACCAAAATTAACTTAACGCTGGTGATAATGAAGATCGTTTTCACAATTTTTCAATTTTTACTAGTTCAGCTTAGCCAAATTAAATTAATAAAGCACACAAAACTCCACAATAGCTGCCCAACAAATGAATCTGCATGCGGTATTATGGTACACAATCTTTGTGATATTCTAGCGGAGTGCATACATGGAAGGGTGTATATTTAGGAAGGATATTTAGGAAGATGCACCAAATAGCCTATAGAATTTCAAGTTATCAATGCAAAGCAAAGCGCTACACTGTACGTCATATACATATCACGTACGTAGTATTTTGTACATTGACATACATTGATGTACATGTTAACGTAATGCAGCTTACAGTATTTTTAAAAGCCTGATAGCTATGAGTAATAACCTTGTCGGTAACACAACGTGGTATATCACTAACAATGCTATAAATTATGTATTTTCATGATCGCTAATAAACTCATAGGATAGGGCCATTCGTCGAAATAACGAGATTTAATGTCTCACATACCTTTAACACCTTCATCACCTTTGTCTCCCTTCTGGCCCTGAGTACCTGAAAGAAGAGAACGCGGAGTGTAAATTTCTCGTTGATCAATTGTATTTGCTGTCTTAACTCACTTTAAACAAGAAAAATTATTATTATTATTATTATTATTGTTGTTGTTGTTGTTGTTGTTGTTGTTGTTGTTGTTGTCGTTGTTATTATCATTATTATTTAAAAAGAACAAATATATACAAGAAGGTTTACCTCTATTTGCATAGAGTTGTTCTACATGTAAATAAAATTTGAACATTTTAAGACCTATCATAGATATAGAGTTACATAAATAAAAGGTTGACTAATAATATTGAACAAATGCACACGGCTTTGATTTATAATCAAACAAAGCTGACTGGTACACAACGCTAATGCAGAGTACCTTTTCAATGTTGATTACACAGTTTTTATAGGTCTAGTTTCTTTACAAATTTCAATACAAACCTACAAACTTACGGAAATTTCAATACAAACCTACAAAATTACATGGAGAATAGATTGATAGATACCAAAACAGACACATGAGTCAGTTAATAATTGAAGTTGAACAAAGCTGGTTTACACACATAATTAGCAATTGAGCAGATTGTCGTAACTTGTCGCACACTTTGTGACAATCATCAATTGTGCAGTTTGTAACTTGTCGCACACTTTGTGACAATCATCAATTGTGCAGTTTGTAACTTGTCGCACACTTTGTGATAATCATCAATTGGGCAGTTTGTAACTTGTGGCACATTTTGGGACAATAAGCGATTGGGCAGTTAATGTATATATATGTATATATACATATATATATCCTATATATCCTATATCCTATATATCCTCCCCTATATATATCCTAAATGGCTTCACTAAGAGCTGCAGTGGTGTGTGCAGCATTGACCACTGTATGAAAATCAGTTTAGGCTTTAGGTAGGCTTCATCACTAATTTAATGTCAATCATTGAAAATTTTGTCTAGGCCTACATGTTCTCGACACTTAATTGCATGACAATATGTCACCGTGTAAATAAGCCTTTTCACAGCTCCAGCGATTGACGATGATCGTGAAAAGGTCAAGGTTAAGTGAACCAGACAACGAATTTGTGTACACTTGACAATGGCTCGCAGCGCATGCTCTTGTAATAGTAACAGTTTTAACAGCCAGTTAGAAAATTGCCTAGTTCATTTTTTCTTGTTCTCAAGCAAGATCCTGCTGGTAAATCACTCTACCCAGAGAGCAATGCATAATTAAGCAAAGAGCGTGTAAAACAACTGAAGTTACGGAATGGATGTGTCAGACGGCTTTACTTTAGTGCACATGTCACGTGACGGTTGTAGTTAAGACGCGTTGCTGTGCTACACTTAATCTTTGACCTGCAGCAACTGCGCGTGCGCAAAACGGAACTGTGAAAATATTTGGGTATAAAATTGAGGGGTGACGCCGTGGCAAATGTTGTGTGTGGTTTCGTTTACCGCATTTCAGCACTAAAAAGTTGAGTGTAATTCACCCAAACACGAATGATCAAATAAACACACACTCTCCACGTGGTGCAACTTGTATATTAGAGAACAGTAACAGTTTATCAGGTGAACATTGCAATCTGAAAACAGACTCTTATTAAAGTTTGCTCGAAGGAATTTGTATAAACGCCCCACTGCATATATACTTACAACATAATATATAAGTTAATATAGCAGCTATTCAAAACACTGATTTAAAGTGTGACCGTGGAGGTGTACGAATCCGAACGTGGCGAAGGCACTGCTGTCGTGTCAGTGCCTTATCTTAAAAGGGAAGATTATTCTTAGCACAGAGCTAGGTTCTGGTCCGTTACAACCATTCACATTACATAGGTTCTGCACTGAATATTAGATTCGGCTTGCAGTGTGTACAAAAACTGTGAAAATGGTGCTAATCTAGAATTTCAGTAATTAGTACAATTACGAAAAGCAACAACGTAATGCATAACATTTGAAATAACTGATTATCAAACATAGTGTCGTGAACATCGGCACGTGCATTTTGGATTTTGGTCACGAACTTGTAAACATTCTAGCTATTTTTTATTTGCTCTTAAAGTGAGCGAGTATTTAAGCTATTAGACTGAAATTTTATATCTAAAGGAAGTTCACGAAAAGCATATTATTAGTATTTTGTCGATGTTCACTGTAGTTCCCAGCTGGAGATAAATGAAAGCAGCAAAGAACGACTGATTAAAACATCATGATACAATTACTTATTTACAACAATTGTACAATGTTAGTCGACATGAGGAAATACAATAAAAAACGTGTTAGACGTCATATTGAGTTACAGTCATAAATGTTAGTTCTAATTTCTCTATTTTATCTGTGCACAGTTTCGTACTATATAAGTACTCACTAAATCACTTATACATTGGCAACAAATTTGTTATAAACATGTTAGAAATTGTTATGACATGGGAAAAAACCTTTTCCAACCATTTCACGCGCCAGACTGGTTTATCCCAAGAATGTACTTCCTGCCTACACTCTTATACTACCATATGCCTTTAGATAATTACGTAGTTAATGAGGTGATGACACTAGTGATTAATTTGGCATTAAAGTTATTCATTACAATTAAGCTACAGAAGTTTACGTACCTACTACCTACATGGAATACTTCTTAACTAGCTTTAAGTAGAACAATATAGAATAAGTGTCCAATCGGAAAGATGTTTCCGACATAAAGAATGAAACAACATACAATACAATTTCAATAAACACGTAACACAGTAATTAATACAACATAAAATGTAACGTTGCAAGTACTCGTACTTGTATTATTAAATGATTAACATTTACAAATTAAATATCGCAAATTTAATATTAGGTATAATTCATTTTCGTTAGCTATAACTACTGCACACAGAACATGTTGTAGATATTATATGAATTCTATTCTAATATGAATATATTAGCACGCGAGGCAGAGGATTTTACAATCATTGCTTCCTATTAAAACTTCTATTTTTCGCTTGTAGATAAGCTTTTACAATTTGAAAAAAGCTTAGAAATATTGTTTAGAAAGTTTTATTCTAACAGTTGCGTGTTTAGTGCATATAATTAGCATGAACTCCTGGGCGCGGTTTCTCAAAGCGTTCACTAAGTTAACTATTATTGTCTTTATTAATAGCTAAGTAAATGTAATAACGACGTCGCTAACTTAGTGACAGCTTCGTGAAATGTCGTGACTACAATCTTCGTGACTACTTCCTGGCATTTCAGAGAAGTCGGGATGTTTTTCGATTCGTGATGTCGTACTGTTTCGATCTCAACTGTGTGAAAACTTACACGAGATTTTTGTATTTAAAAGACAATTTTTCATTTCAAACTTGTATTTAAATAATTTACTATAGTTTCTCAATTTGATTTGATTTGAACAGACTGGTTTTTCGTAATCATTTCACAACATTTTTCTGATTGCATATTGAAATACTTTTTTATTTAGTTCCTTAATTTTCTCAAATGTCCTTAAATCCCAGATCAGTTACAATCCTCTTCACAAAATATTCCTGCATCTTTTCGAATTATTTTACATAGTGCAACAGACTCGTTGTAGATGTGCAGGTCATGGAAGTTTCTTTCATAATAACAATGTGTGGCCAATATCCAATTACTTCAATTATTAAGTCTGTACGTAACGGGTATCTCTCTAATTCAGCGTACAGTATCTTACACGACTTGTTAAATTAACACAAAGATATTTCTGCAGAGTTTAAGTTCCATGCGTGCGTCTTGATTCTGCGCAGTATATCATCATCATCATACGCCCGTCACGTCTATTGTAAACATTTTGCAGGCAGAATTCTAAAATAAAAGAAATCTGACTTCAGACAGGTAAACGCAGCAGTAATCCAGCAAAAAAACTAGACACTGCTACGCCAGTGGCTTGTCAGCACCACTTCCGTTCCCTGCGCAGTATAGATAGTTTTGCAAATTCAGTATCGTATTGCGCATGTGCTGGTTTGCATGTTTGCATACATCGGAATGTAAAATTATCATAAAACTGTTGCTTCCGGAAAAACAAGTATGAATTATTTATTTTCTTGATCCTTTTAGCGCAAACTTCAGCCATCTATTTTAAAGTGGGAAATTTACAAAGGTAAATCTGATTATACGCAAACGCGAAAATAGTTTAATTACAATATTCAAAAGTTTGTGATTTTCTGAAGTACGTACGTGAGAAAGTAAGTAAGAGAGTAAGTAAGTAAGTAGGTAGGTAAGTAGGTAGGTAGGTAGGTGGGTAGGTAGGTAGGTAGGTAGGTAGGTAGGTAGGCAGGCAGGCAGGCAAGTAAGTAGTAAGTAGGTAGGTAGTGAAATAGGGAGGTAGGTAGGCAGGCAGGCAGGCGGGCAGGCAGGCAGGCAGGTAAGCAGGTAGGCAGGTAGGTAGGTGAGTGAGTGAGTTTATTTAATGCCATTTTTAATAACAACAACATGAGTAATTAAAAAAATTATTAAATGAGTACTTCCGAGAAGCTATGCTTTTTATTTAAAGGCTGTGCTTCATTTTAAAGCTAGACTGACTCTATGCTTCAAGGTTTTCAGTTAATTCAGAGAAATAGGTCAGTCGTTTCATGTGAAACCTTGAATGAAAATGAGAAGGGAGACACAGCGATCTCGCTTTAACCGTAAATAAATGTTAAAAAACTTTACACTTTTAAACAGCAGGGAGTAAATGAAACAAAACACACACCGATACTGCTCGCTTATCTAAATTATTATTGCTAGTGGTAAATTAATTAAATTTAATTAATTCATATCGAAATTATGATAACAAAAAAACAGGCGATGGTTATTAAAGTACTGCAGTTACTGATGTGCAGTTTATAGTTTAGTCTATTTAGTTTAACTACAAAATGTGCAATACAATAAAATTTAGTACTTTTACATGTTATCAGTGCTTAAATATTAAATTAGTGTTTTGAAAAACTGCTATAATGTAATTTGTGAACTTCATAAGTATATATGTAGTCGGGAGTTTATGCAAATCGTTGCGTACAAAGTTAAATAACTGCCTCGTTCGTCTGATAAATTACCACTGTAATCCAGTATATAAGTCGCACTACGTGGTGAGTGAGTGTTTTCTTGATCATTCGTGTTTGAATCATGGTGCTCAACTTTTTAATGTTGTAGTTACTAATCAATCAGTTAAATAAGAGTTAAGAGTTAAATAAAGTTGATATTTAATTCAATTAATTAACGCTTAGTTTAACTAACATGAAATTAACCCGCCAAGAGAAGAAGGTCAACGATGCAAGTATAAATCGTGGAAGGTAAAGATTAAGCTAGGATTTCACTGTCCTTTATCCTAGGGAACTTTCCCTTGAGCACCAGAGCAAAAGATGTGTCTCCACCAATCCTGCTGAAATAAACTTCTTTTTCCATTAGATTACATTTCCTTACAGAGCATTGTCATTATCATCTTTATTGCTTTTGTCGTGTGCAGTGAATTCAGAACATACATATGCGGCCTCTTATTGAGAAAGCTGAAGAATGAAGCACCGCCTTTTCGAAGAAGACATCATTATTAAAACATCCTTGAGAATATTTGCAGTTGCTTCACTCAATAAGCTGCCAAAGTGCATTGCGCGATTCCATATTGTGTCCCATTCAATTATCTTATAGTATAAGCCTTTATGGTTTGTATTCAAACATGAATGGATGCTTAAACCACGCAGTATTTGTTTTCTTCCCAATATTTCTGCTCCCCAACTGCTCAGTATAATCTCACAACGTCAAGGAATCCGACTTTTGCGCAGCTCATGTTGTAAAATTAATTATCGATTACAAGACCCTGATTACTATCGTTAATCTTACTAAAGACGTTTATTTCCACTAGGATAGTAGATACATAGCTTGTCATATCTGTCAACATGCGAAACTGCGTTCAAATCTCATTATATTGCCCATCCATAATCTTTATTTATGCGCGGAAATCAATGACGCGCCATTAACGGAGGAGACAATGCTACTAAAATAAGCCTTTTCCCAATTTCATTGCGCGCACGCGCAGTTGCCGTTCGTTAAGTGTGCCACAGCAACGCGTCTTAATTACAACCGTCACGTGACATGTGGGTAAAGCAAAGCCGTTTGCCGTATCTGTTCGGTAACTTTAGTTGTTTTACGTAGAGTTTACTTGATTATACAGTAGTCTGTGCGTAGAGTGATTTACTAGCAGGATCTTGCTTGGGAACCAGAAAAAAGGAACTAGATAAGGTTCTGGCTAACTGTTAAAACTATTACTATTACAACAGCATGGGCTGCAGGGCGTTTTCAAGTGTACACAAATGTGTTGTCTGTTACACTTAACCTTTGACCTTTTCACGATCATCATCATGAGTACATTTTGGTGTCTAGCGGTGATTTTTGATTATGAACTAATGTCTTTCCAACTTTTGTAAATATTTCTCCAATGCAGTAAAATAGTCATTATATCATTATTGTCGTCATCGTCATAGTCGTTGTTGTCATTGCAATCACTTCCTATATGAATGCTAACAGTACCTGGTATGCCTGGTTTACCAGGAAGTCCTGGTGGTCCAGGAAGAGCCGGAGGTACAGCCTCGAGTGAATCTATGGTCACTAGTGGATTCGATGGACAGTAATCCTTGATTCCAGCACAAAACTCTTGTACAGCGTGAACCTGGGAAGGCAGAAAAGATGTCATTTAGTAAGAGACGAATTGAAGCAGTGAATAATTAACTAAATAAAAAACTACAAGTACAGCTAAAGCAAGTTTAGCAAAGATTTTTAATTTCAATCCTCCTTCATTGTAATGACGAATTCCAGCAAGAAAATTTTTACCAGCAAGGTCATGCCCAAAAACGACTATTCGATAACAAGACTTTGCCAGTACATAGAATTTGCAACAACACCAAGATCAGTAATATTTACTAAACAGCTGAAGTGGAGGTATTACTAACACTACTAGCTGAAAAAATGACAACTGTATTTGTCTCCTAGCACACCAGGGACTCTAAAAAACAATGACTATTGTGCAAGTACTGTGTATTGTGTATGTACATTGTACAGCCAACATAATTATGCAGAAGCGCTAATATCAACATCAGTCTAGCTTCAGGAATCGAATAAAAAAACAAAAAATTAGCACCAGTATTACAATAGTCAAGAAGTCAATGGAAAGGGCAGTAGCAACTACAGCTAAAGGTGCAGCCACTGATCTGTATAATTAATGAAAAATTAAAGCTGCGTGCATCATCTTCAGGTAAATTATGATCTTAAAATGAAACTACAGTCACTGTTTGTACGTGTGGTCCGGTACCGGACAGGCAAACGACAGCACTCAATTTGTTCTTGGTAAACGAGACAACAGCCAGTAAGTTCCCTTGCTTGGGTAACGTGGAACACATGTATCATTAGAGCGTGAATCCTTAGTTAGCATAGAAGATCCAATACTGGAACAGAAGCTACTCAACATGAATATGTAATACGTTGTTGTTGTTGTTGTTGTTGTTGTTGTTGTTGTTGTTGTTGTATATAAGTTTCTTACTTGCTGGTTTTATTGTCCCCATCATTGTCATCATCATCATTATCATTGTTTTTGTTATTGTTTCATTTGTTGTTGTTGCTGCTGTCATTGCTGTTGTTACTCTTGCTATTATCGTTGTTGGCTTGTTGCTATTGCTATTGTTGACAATGTTATTGTTGTTGTCTTGTTTCTGCTGCAGTAGTTGTCGCCGTTCTTGTTGTTGTTGTTGTTGTTGTTGTTGTTGTTGTTGTTGTTATAGTAGCTGTGGTTGGCGTTGTCGTCGTTGCTGTTTTTGTTGTCACTGTTATCGTTGTTATTATTACTATTGTTATTATGATAATTGTTGCCGTTATCGTCATCGTTATTATTAATCGGTTATTGTTATTTAAAAGCCAAGCTTACCGCATTGTCATCATGCGGTTTCACCACAAATCTGTGCTACGTCAGAACTGAACTGAAAGATACAGCGCCTGTTTTTTGTGCAACGCGTTTCACTTTTGTAACAACGATTAACGGAGCAAACGTGAAATTAAACTTTCGTTGTAGTGCACGTAGTTGTTGAAAAAAACATGTATTCTCCCTCAGTATTTTATGCATTTGATCATTTTGAACTGTGGTTTCAGATTGAGTCTAGTTTTGTAATCTGGATATTAACTTTTGGTTTAATGTAGCTGATATTGCTAACATTTAAATATTGTTGTCATAAGTGCAAATACCGTTTTGAAACATCAAATTTTGTAATGTGAGTTAATATCTCCCCTCTTCTCAGACAATTGGTTGAAAACAACCCGACAAATTAATTGTAGAAACAATATTACGACTGCATAAATGTGTGAAAAGAGATTGGTATTAACTGATATTCTCTCTCTCTCTCTCTCTCTCTCTCTCTCTCTCTCTCTCTCTCTCTCTCTCTCTCTCTCTCTCTCTCTCTCTCTCTCTCTCTCTCTCTCTCTCTCTCTCTCTCTCTCTCTCTCTCTCTCTCTCTCTCTCTCTCTCTCTCTCTCTCCCTCCCCCCCCTCTCTCTCTCTCTCTCTCTGTCCGTGTCTCTTTTTCTCGTTCTTTCTGACTTCCTTTGGCTATTTCATTCGGCTCTCTTTGTTCATTTGAGTCTCTCTCAGGCTAACGCGAAAAAATTCTTGGGCTGATTTAGCTATAATAAGTGTGGGTTCCCTTGACATGATTCAATGACGGCATGTCGCCCCGCATTTCAAAAGGGAGATTTGCACATATTACTTGTAATTTATAGGTTTCAGTGACTATTTTTCTGTGGACACGAAAGAAGCTGCTGCCAGGCTTATCTAACAGACAGGCTTCATTAGAAACATCTCAGTAACACGGTGTCAATGTAAGTTTTACGCGAGTTCAAACCATCAAGTTTTCTATCCCAAGTTTCTTTGTGACAGTAACCTGAAAGTGTGAACTGCTTTGCGAGTTACTATCGGCAAGTTGTTGGAAACGCTCGAACAGTTGCTGCCAGTTGGTTTCCTGGCTAGTGTGAACTTCTCAACGAGTTACTCTCGACACTTCTCGCAATGAATAAAGAAGGGTCCGACAAGTTTTGCTCCCTAGTCTGAACACGCTTGCGAGTTACTTGGCTTGAGAAATTCGTCAGTCTGAACACGCTGTTCCACACTGTTCTAATTCAGGGTAAAAAGCGAACGCTGTCCGTAATTTGTAGTGCATATAACCAAACCAACTGAACTGGGACCACTGCTGCGAAACTTGGGTATAAATGATAATAGACAATCTAAAGTTCGCAGCTGCAAGCTCTCTGATACATCATCAAATAAACGATTATCTAGCGTCAGTAATTTGTGATCGTGAATGACATTGGCATGGCGCTCAGTAATGAATGAGGCAAGACGTTGCGCGCATGACAATTTAAGCCCTTGAATGTGTCAAATCCACTGGTGTAAAACAGCCGAAAAAACGTCAAGTCCAGTTAATATGTTTAGGCCACACGTCAAACGGTTGGATGAATATGACTGTCTGGTAAATATTTGCAAGGAAGATTTACAGCTGATCGGAAAACACTGACCATTTTTCATCTTCTGTTTCGCATTATCAGTTTTCCATTGCACTTGTAAAACGTCCCTTCAGTAAACACACAAACGCGTGTGTTTTTAAGTGACGCCATTATGCCATTGCTTAATTTTTGGCTCTGTTATAATATTACTTACAAAAGATCATGTAATTCACACCTACGCTAAACAGTTGCATTAATTAAGTAATAAAAATGAGCGATAATTAAGTGAAAGAAGAGAGTAGTGAACGAATGGATGAATGGATAAACAAATGAAGAAACAGAGGAACGGAAGAATAAATTGGCAAATAAAAGAACAAAAACAAATAACTAAGCTGCAATTAACGCACGAAGGCATAACCACGGTATATAAGCAAGTAAGTAATTCAGTTAAATATAAATGGACAAATGAATGAACTGGTGAATAGATGGATGAATAAATGAATGAATGAATGAAAGAAAGAATGAAAGAATGAAAGAATGAATGAATGAATGAATGAATGAATGAATGAATGAATGAATGAATGAATGAATGAATGAATGAATGAATGAACGAATGAACGAATGAACGAACGAACGAACGAACGAACGAACGAATGAACGAACGAACGAAGGAATGAATGAATGAATGATTGAATGAATGAATGAATGAATGAATGAATGAATGAATGAATAAATGAATGAATGAATGAATGAATGAATGAACCAGGTGTGAATAGGTGTCACTTATAATATTATTTCGAAGCTTCTCGTAAAACGGACACTTACAAAAAAAGATTTATCTTCTCCTATGTGCACAATTTTCCTGCTCGTCTGTAAAGAAGCCATAATTTTGTTTTTCTGCTTAAGAAGAGAAGCGCTGTTCCACGGGCACAAACCACGGTGGAATACTCACAGCTTTATTTGATGGTTTAAGTTGCGTTTAATGCAATAATGTACACGTGGTTACAATTTAAATTCCACTGAGTGCAGACGCCTGTACGATTAGATCGTTAAGAGTGAAGCAAAAAGAAGCCATGTATATTGTGCTGCAAGTCAACTAGCACAATTATATCCCTTCAAATTGAACACACTGATTTAAACAGAAAAACGAATTCGGTTGCTTTACATCTTCCGAATTCTTTACATATAACACGACCATGTGACGTGGAAACATTTGCAAAAAGGGGAAAGGGTTTCAGAAAGTTTGTTTCTAGCAAGTGGCTGCAGAATAGATGGAAGCCAATGCTCAAGCGCAGTCAATGTATTAGCAAGCAAGAGCTACATAATTACGTATGTTCTCTATACATGTGACAACCATTCATTAACTGCATACCAAGCTGACTGCACTACAGTCAACAGACGAGGTAGAGCTTCGCTGGGGAGCTCTGAAATGAATAATCATTGACGACTTCAGGTAATGGCGAAGAACAACAGCAAATTTCTGTGTTGTAATAAGACAAAATCTCAAGTATTAAATAACTAACTTTTAAGATGGAACCTGACATAAGCATTCTACTAAAACATGTTTGACAAATGTCTGATAAATGGCCATGTTAAAATAAACATGAGCAAGAAGGTCTTTCATGGTTGATTTTTTTAGACTTACAAAAGGCTTTTTATATGGTTGATCACGCAAAAACTCAAGAGTGTTGGTGCAGCTTTTAACTCCCCTCTTTCTGGCTTCACGGTCATTTAGCAAATCGCAAACGTATGTAGTTTGTTAAGGCCAATTCATCTTTTAGTACACTGTGCTGAGGAGGTACTCAGGGGTCCATTCTTAGACCTTTACTGTTTTAGATATATGTCAGTCACATGGATCATCTGAATCAACACTGTACTATTACATTGATTTACTAATACACATATTCTGAGCAAAAGGATTAAATGTATTTGTGTCCTTATGGTTCAATGAGTTTTAGCAAAATGTTGGGGCAGTGCTCAATATTTTATTTATATGCAAAACTCGAGTTTTTCACGTAGTGATCTTAAATAAATAAATAACCTGGACATCTACACGTTTCTAGATGTAGAACGAGTTGCAGAACGAGTTTCCCTGAAAACTACAACTTCTCTCGATTCAAGAAAAATTTCCAAAGATATACAGTAAACTCTGTTTCTTTAGATATATATATATTCATATTTTCAACTTATTGTAGCCCCTCTGTTTGCGTGATGTTTTTTGGCTTTGTTTGGGGCGATACGTATTGTAAAAGGATTAAAAATCGCGCAATTCTATTTTTTTTTGCGAAAGTGGTCGATAAAGGCCAATACATGGCAGAAACTTTGCACGTGGCACGTATTGTCTCTTCTCTGAGAGTAGCGAAAAATATTCCTTAAAAAGCAAAACAATAACGTTGTTTTACACTGTAGGACTACAGGCCATCAGCAGATGAAATAATTCACAATTATTAAGTCAACAGAGCCGTTAATTGGCTAGACAAACATTATGATAATGGTGCTTCCTCTCTGCGCAAAACAAACAAAACGCTCGCAATTCCAGTGGTAAAATTACGATTAACAAGGAGAAAAATCGGCACTATCGCGTTACGAGAGGTCTGCATGGCGCCGCTACGTTCACTGAGCATTGGTTTAATTATAATGTCAGAGGTATTAATATTCACTTCAGAGCCTTGTTCACAATGGAACATTTTCTTCCATTTCCCATATAAACGCCAAAGAAAATTTTATACTAAAAATTGGTCCAATAAAGAAAACTCATTTTGCTTGTCGAGTGTGCGCACTAAAGTATACTTTTTACACTCCAGAGTTACTGGTGACTGTGCTTGGTTGCTTGGTTACTCGAGTTTGCGCACTAAAGTATACTTTTTATACTCCAGAGTTACTGGTGACTGTGCCTGGTTGTTTGGTTACTCGAGTGTGCGTAGTAAAGTATACTTTTTATACTACACAGTTACTGGTTACTGTGCTTGGTTGCTTGGTTACTCGTGTGTGCGCACTAAAGTATACTTTTTATACTACACAGTTACTGGTGACTGTACTGGGTGGCTTGGTTACTCGTGTGTGCGCACTAAAGTATACTTTTTATACTTCCACAGTTACTCTTCTTCTTCAAAGCCTCGTTCAACCTATTGTAGGCATTAACGTTTATTAGCAGTATTCCACCCACTTCTATCAGCAGCTAACAGTGTCAGTTCTTCTACTCCTAAAGATGGATTTGGTTGAAGTTGTTGACCATCTTTATTTAGCTTAGCTATCCACGCTGTTTTTGGTCTGCAAGGTGGTTTTTTGCTAGGCTTTCAGGCTTTCTTTAGACGACTCTTACTGATGCTTTATTTGGTAATCTTAGAAGATGGCGTACTCATCTTAATCTTCGAATCTTAACTTTTGTACCCCAAGAAGTTACTTTCGTTCGGGTGTATGTCAATCTGCTGTTCCTCTGTTTCGCTGTTGTACGTACATAAATATGCTGGTAATGTAAGCATTAAATAATCGAAGTGTTACACCAAGATTTAACTTCTTGCTAGTTAATACATTCTTGTGCTGAAGAAAAGCATGCATTGCTTGTTCCTTTCTACTTTTAATATCATCTTCGGTGTTTAGAAAAGTGCCCAAGTACTTGTACATTTTCCAAGACTGGTTACCATCTTTTGCATTTTACTAATTTTCAGATTTGTGCACTAGATATTAAGGCATTCCCTACTTCTGTGCTGAAAGGAACACCCTAAAATAGGTTGTTAGGGCAATTTAGTCCGTCGTTCGAAAAACGTAAGAGCAAATTTGCATTCAGCACCATAAAATACCCTTTTTTGAGATATTTAGTAGATGTCGTGTAGTCAACAATAGGGCGCTTTTCTGATCTAGGACACAATTCAAATGGCGCCCCAAAATGCCCTTAATGTGCCCGAAAAAATGGCAGCAAATTTGTATTAATATATTCGAATTTCATTTACATGTAGAACAATTCCCCGCAAATAAGGGACATCATTTTGTATAGATATTTGTTTTTTTAAATAAATAATAATAATAATAATAATAATAATAATAATAATAATAATAATAATAATAATAATAATAATAATAACAATAACAATAACAATAATAATAATAATAATAATAATAATTGGACCGAATGGCCGCAATCCTTAACTTGCAACAAAAAAATAGCTTTAGCAGAAAAATCGGTACAGTCATAAACCATATTAGTCGTGCTGTATTTCAATTTTGTCTTTTGTAAAAACGCGCAACGCGTTCGTGGAAGGTTTTTGCTGTTTGAAAAATAAATTAAATATGTTCAATTATGACTTTAGTTCTGGCTGTGCTCAGAGACCGTTAACTGATTATCTAGAGTAATGTTATTTTGGTTATCAGAAACATTTTGGCATTAACATACGTATTAAAATGCATGTTTAAAGTACTTCAAAATGGGCAAGATATATAAAACCGTCCAGTTTCCCTTAAAATGTATTATCTGAAGTGACAAAGAAAAAGTATCACACTAACCGAACGAGAAAAAAATCTCTTATCAACCATGTTATTTCAGTATCTTCCACATTGCACACTGCATAGCTCCAAACACAAAGTCGACGTCTGAATTTTAGGAAATTATGAGTCAGTGAATGAGTGAATGTATGAGTGAACGTGTGTGAGCAAATGTATGAGTGAGTGTATGAGTGAATGTATGAGTGAGTGAATGAGTGAGTGTATGAGTGAATGGGTGAGTGAGTGTATGAGTGAATGTATGAGTGAGTGTATGAGTGAACATGTGTGAGCGAATGTGTAAGTGAGTGTATGAGTGAATGTATGAGTGAATGTATGAGTGAACGTGTGTGAGCGAATGTATGAGTGAGTGTATGAGTGAATGTATGAGTGAGTGAATGAGTGAGTGTATGAGTGAATGGATGAGTGAGTGTATGAGTGAATGTATGAGTGAGTGTATGAGTGAATGTATGAGTGAATGTATGAGTGAACGTGTGTGAGCGAATGTGTAAGTGAGTGTATGAGTGAATGTATGGGTGAGTGTATGAGTGAGTGAATGAGTGAGTGTATGAGTGAATGTATGAGTGAATGTATGAGTGAACGTGTGTGAGCGAATGTATGAGTAAGTGTATGAGTGAATGTATGAGTGAGTGAATGAGTGAGTGTATGAGTGAATGGATGAGTGAGTGTATGAGTGAATGTATGAGTGAGTGTATGAGTGAGTGAATGAGTGAGTGTATGAGTGAATGTATGAGTGAATGTATGAGTGAGTGTATGAGTGAATGTATGAGTGAGTGTATGAATGAGTGAACGTACGTGTAACTGTGCATCAATAACGGGACGAACATTAATGACAAAATGATAGTATGAATAAACGTTTAAACTAATAATCGAATGAACGAAATACGATTGCGCAGACAAACGGACAAAATAAAGGTTGATTTTCATGTTACTGGCTGGTGCACGTTTTGTAAGCGTATTTGTTCCCTAATGGTTAAGCGATTAAGTAACTATTTTACAAACTAGTGATTGTTGACTTTACGTTACCCTTTTGGTACAAGCAACACAAATGTCATAGATGTTTGACAGTTCGCTAACATGTGCTCCTAAAACATACACATTAGTGTTAGGCTATGAGTGCAGTTGTCTTTCCTCGCCTTGGTTTCATGGCCAAAGTGCCTGACTGACATTGATTTGTACAGTAACACAGCAATAATCTGATCAAACTAAGCAATAATCATACGCTACTTGTTGGCGAATAATTGTCTAAGACAGGTACATTGCCAGCACCTTGATTAGATCACCTGCATGACTTATAAATGAACATCGATCGACTGGCTGCGCCTTGCTGAATAACGTTAATGAAGAACAACGACTATAGAAGAATGAAAGAAGCTGGAAACACAGATCCACAAAAACGAACGAGCGATAAAAGCGATGTTAATTGACTTCCAACCCTTTGACTCCATGTTAAAACTCGCCTCTATCATTTCGTCTCTGTCTGAGGGGTCCATATTGCGCCTCCTTGACTCAAGTTAAAACTCGCCTCTATCATTTCGTCTCTGTCTGAGGGGTCCATATTGCGCCTCCTTGACTCCATGTTAAAACTCGCCTCTATCATTTCGTCTCTGTCTGAGGGGTCCATATTGAGCCTCCTTGACTCCATGTTAAAACTCGCCTCTATCATTTCGTCTCTGTCTGAGGGGTCCATATTGCGCCTCCTTGACTCCATGTTAAAACTCGCCTCTATCATTTCGTCTCTGTCTGAGGGGTCCATATTGCGACTCCTTGACTCCATGTTAAAACTCGCCTCTATCGTTTCGTCTCTGTCTAAAGGGTCCACATTGCGCCTCCTTGACTCCATGTTAAAACTCGCCTCTATCATTTCTTCTCTGTCTGAGTGGTCCACATTGCGACTCTTTGGCTCCATGTTAAAACTCGCCTCTATCGTTTCGTCTCTGTCTAAAGGGTCCACATTGCGCCTCCTTGACTCCATGTTAAAACTCGCCTCTATCATTTCGTCTCTGTCTGAGGGGTCCATATTGCGACTCCTTGACTCCATGTTAAAACTCGCCTCTATCGTTTCGTCTCTGTCTAAAGGGTCCACATTGCGCCTCCTTGACTCCATGTTAAAACTCGCCTCTATCATTTCTTCTCTGTCTGAGTGGTCCACATTGCGACTCTTTGGCTCCATGTTAAAACTCGCCTCTATCGTTTCGTCTCTGTCTAAAGGGTCCACATTGCGCCTCCTTGACTCCATGTTAAAACTCGCCTCTACCGTTTCGTCTCTGTCTAAAGGGTCCACATTGCGCCTCCTTGACTCCATGTTAAAACTCGCCTCTACCGTTTCGTCTCTGTCTAAAGGGTCCACATTGCGCCTCCTTGACTCCATGTTAAAACTCGCCTCTATCATTTCTTCTCTGTCTGAGGTGTCCACATTGCGCCTCCTTGACTCCATGTTAAAACTCGCCTCTATCGTTTCGTCTCTGTCTAAAGGGTCCACATTGCGACTCTTTGGCTCCATGTTAAAACTCGCCTCTATCGTTTCGTCTCTGTCTAAAGGGTTCATATTGCGCCTCCTTGACTCCATGTTAGAACTCGCCTCTATCATTTCGTCTCTGTCTGAGGGGTCCATATTGCGCCTCCTTGACTCCATGTTAAAACTCGCCTCTATCATTTCGTCTCTGTCTGAGGGGTCCATATTGCGACTCCTTGACTCCATGTTAAAACTCGCCTCTATCGTTTCGTCTCTGTCTAAAGGGTCCACATTGCGCCTCCTTGACTCCATGTTAAAACTCGCCTCTATCATTTCTTCTCTGTCTGAGTGGTCCACATTGCGACTCTTTGGCTCCATGTTAAAACTCGCCTCTATCGTTTCGTCTCTGTCTGAGTGGTCCACAATGCGACTCTTTGGCTCCATGTTAAAACTCGCCTCTATCGTTTCGTCTCTGTCTGAGTGGTCCACATTGCGACTCTTTGACTCCATGTTAAAACTCGCCTCTATCGTTTCGTCTCTGTCTGAGTGGTCCACATTGCGACTCTTTGGCTCCATGTTAAAATTCGCCTCTATTGTTTCGTTTCTGTCTAAAGGGTCCACATTGCGCCTCTTTGACTCCATGTTAAAACTCGCCTCTATCGTTTTCTTTCTGTCTGAGTGGTCCACATTGCGACTCTTTGACTCCATGTTAAAACTCGCCTCTATCGTTTCGTTTCTGTCTGAGTGGTCCACATTGCGACTCTTTAACTCCATGTTAAAACTCGCCTCTATCGTTTCGTCTCTGTCTGAGTGGTCCACATTGCGACTCTTTAACTCCATTTTAAAACTCGCCTCTATCGTTTCGTCTCTGTCTGAGGGGTCCATATTGCGCCTCTTTGACTCCATGTTAGAATTCGCCTCTATCGTTTCGTCTCTGTCTGAGGGGTCCATATTGCGCCTCTTTGACTCCATTTTAAAACTCGCCTCTATCGTTTCGTCTCTGTCTGAGTGGTCCACATTGCGACTCTTTGACTCCATGTTAAAACCCGCCTCTATTGTTTCGTTTCTGTCTGAGGGGTCCATATTGCGCCTCCTTGACTCCATGTTAAAACCCGCCTCTATCGTTTCGTCTCTGTCTAAAGGGTCCACATTGCGACTCTTTGGCTCCATGTTAAAACTCGCCTCTATCGTTTCGTCTCTGTCTAAAGGGTCCATATTGCGCCTCCTTGACTCCATGTTAAAACTCGCCTCTATCATTTCGTCTCTGTCTAAAGGGTCCATATTGCGCCTCCTTGACTCCATGTTAAAACTCGCCTCTATCGTTTCGTCTCTGTCTGAGGGGTCCACATTGCGACTCTTTGACTCCATGTTAGAATTCGCCTCTATCATTTCTTCTCTGTCTGAGTGGTCCATATTGCGCCTCTTTGACTCCATGTTAGAATTCGCCTCTATCTTTTCGTCTCTGTCTGAGGGGTCCATATTGCGCCTCTTTGACTCCATGTTAGAATTCGCCTCTATCTTTTCGTCTCTGTCTGAGGGGTCCATATTGCGCCTCCTTGACTCCATGTTAGAATTCGCCTCTATCTTTTCGTCTCTGTCTGAGGGGTCCACATTGCGCCTCCTTGACTCCATGTTAGAATTCGCCTCTATCTTTTCGTCTCTGTCTGAGTGGTCCACATTGCGCCTCCTTGACTCCATGTTAGAATTCGCCTCTATCGTTTCGTTTCTGTCTGAGCGGTCCACATTGCGACTCTTTAACTCCATTTTAAAACTCGCCTCTATCGTTTCGTCTCTGTCTGAGTGGTCCACATTGCGACTCTTTGGCTCCATGTTAAAACTCGCCTATATCGTTTCGTCTCTGTCTGAGGGGTCCACATTGCGACCCTTTAACTCCATTTTAAAACTCGCCTCTATCTTTTCGTTTCTGTCTGAGGGGTCCACACTGAATCTCGACCAGTTGACTCGATGTCAAAACACGCCGTTAGCTTCTGTCTGAGAAGTCCACATTGTTTATTCGATGAGTTTCGTGGTCTCAATCTGTGCACCCTATGAGTTATTAAGTATTAATCGTACAGACCACAATTGCATAATTACCACAGAAATGTAATTCCTTTGTCCAACTGCCATATTACTTACTTACTGATTATGTGTAAAATAACAATAAACAAAAATTTATTTACTAAATGAATGTCAATAAACCATCATATTACAGCTATATTTACATAATTTTAATGTTTATTTACAGGTAATTACTTGTTAATTTTTTCATTTATCATTTTCTGTATTAAATACCCGAATAGCTGAAAACAAAAAAATGTTCAAACACAATTTCGGCATGCATAAGACAAGAAATCCTCCTAATTTTCTTGAAACTTTGGCGTAAATCAGAATTTACATGGTACGCATATATGCTGAAATGATTGCTACTTAAAAAAAATTGAATATGTATATATTTTTTCAATTTACAATATGCGTTCTCCAATTGATCCTTGTAATGAATAAAACATTTAATATTGGCAAAATGCAAAAGCATCGCGGCAACGTTTAATTTATATGACTTCAATAAATACAATTACTGCATCAATGCTATTCATCCAAATTTAGAACAACTTAAAAGTGAATTTTCTGGAATATCTGAATACTATCAATCATTTTCAGGAAAATTATGGTAACTTCATATGGAAACGAAACCTAAACTAGAATAACAAAAATCGTTCAAACTCGGGAATATCCTTACCAGTGGTTAATATTAAGAACCTTTAATCTTGTTATATTTTTCTTTTGTCTTTTTTATTTCTTTATCTGAGGAGTGGGAGTTAATATACCTATTTATGGTAAGGGACCAGGTTCTTTAATTCTGTAGATGGCGAGCATTTGGCGAGTTTTTCAACTTTTATAGAGCTTTGAAATGAGTCGGGTTTCGGATTGACTTATCAAACCATCTGATTTCAGAAATCTGACTAATAACGATTAATCAGCAAACTACATTAAAAATGCGACAAAGCAAGACAAAATTATATAAATGATTTGGAAATAGTCATTTCGTCTTCAAAAGAAACTAGAACAACGGGAGTCATACAATGCATCATCTCATGGAATAGAAAAGTAACCGATGTTAATAAATGTTCTCATGATGGGTGTGGTGCATAATCACATTCATTTTCGGAATCATATTCAGCTTTTTCATTGCCACTTCCTCTTCACAGTTATCATTGTTGCCATTATCATCATCATCATCATCGTCATCGTTATCATCAATAGTTGCCTTGAAAAATCTTGTCGTTCTCAGATCATATGTGTCTGACAATCAGTTTGATAAAAAGTTGTTGCTATTAAATTGATTTAACACCCAAGAGAAATACACAGAGCTGCTGTTGGAAGATTAATCGCTTACAGTCATCATCATTAACCTCATCGTGATCATCATCAGCAGCAGCAACAGCAGAAGCATTGTCAGCATTGTCTTTCTAAGGTTACCTAAAACATCAATGAGTAGGTACCAGACAGCAACACTGTCGCCATAAAGACGAATGATCCATCTGCTCACCTCCGTCACGTCAGCGTGCGTACCAAATCGGTACACTCACAAGGATAAACCTGGATTCAGTTTTCGCTTTTCTGTCGGGGCGTCTTACTGTGAAATCTCACCGTCCGGAATGCATCGTTAAATGTTAATGCCATTAAACAAATGAGATATGTTCGAGAAATGAGGATCCGAACCATCTGGTTCTTGCTGTCTTATACCGATTGATTGAGCTTGCCGGCAGTGATGTAAACAGCTGTAATTGTTTTCATCCTTCCAAGAACAGCAAATAAAACTTCGTACGTCAATATCGTTCCTCGAGTAGACAGTATTATAGTCGTTAATATGATCGAGATTCATAATCGTATGATGATGGTAATGCTGACGATGAAGACGATAAAATGATGATGATGATGATGATGATGATGGTGATGACGATGATATGTCGTCATTATTTCGGCATATATGATACATATATATTTATATATATGATATATCGACCTTCAATATTTTACATATGTATAATTTTACGTGATTATTGACTATAACAGACTGTAACTACATCGACTGAATTGGCTGATTGTTTTTTGTTTTTGTTTGTCAGTTACTAAATTGTAAAATCAAGCTTTTATTATTTTAACCTGCCGGTAATATAAAAGAAGTATGATGATGATGATAATGTTTTAGTTAACATAAGCTTATGAGTTTTTTAGTGGCTTAAAAGTAAAATCCATGTGGTTAGATATTACATTTTTGTATAGTAATATTGTATGCTGTACAATAGAATGTGCAATACAGTACGGCAACACAAAACAATGTGAAATGTGACAATCTACAGCAGTGCTTGTAATAAATTACTTATATGTAAGCAAGTAAGTAATCTATTTATAAGAAAGGGCAGGAGACTAGATGACCCTCTGGTCCTTCCCTGCCCTGCTCCATGATTATAATTACGTAATATTTAAAAAACTTTTGATGTTAAACTAATTGGAGGAAATAAATGTTCTAAGTCTATGTCAATGTCTATGTCTATGTCTATGTCTAAGTAGTTTGTGTGTGTTTGTGTGTGTGTGTGTGTGCGCGCGCGCGCGTGTGTGTGTGCATGTGTGTGTGTGCGTGCGTGCGTGCGTGCGTGTATGTGTGTGTGTATGTGTGTGTGTGTGTGTGGTCAGTCTTGTACATACTTCGTCCAGCAAAGAATGCTGTGTAGAGTTACGTTATATGACTTCATTTCATTACAGTGCTTAACATTTTAGTTGGAGGCGGTGACAAGAATAGAGCTGTAATTTTCAGTTCCAATGACAATTGTCGAGCAAGTTCATCAACTCTTCTCCTATGAAAGGAGAAAGTTCCTCTCACTTCATTAAGCATGTCGTCTAAGATTCTGTTCAAATTACAAATGCTGTTGAATGGAGATAATTCAACGTTACTCGTTGACATGCTCACTGAAACTGAGCTTGGCTCTGTGAGAGATTGATCAATCTGCACGATTTGACATCCTATTGGGAACATTATTACTGGGTGGGGACAACGCCGTCCAAGCTATTCAATCATGTTTGAATAACTAAACAACGCTCTTGATCAAAGCTCTGATTAAATTATTACTATAAAGCAGGCGCGTCAAAGCAACTACATGATATAACAACGATGTGATGTTGATTAATTTTACTTACCCGTTTTCGGGTAATAATTGGTCTCAAGTAATAAATCCACGCCCTAAATCATGAAGCCTAACTTACCTGCAGCACTTTAAGGAGACAGAATCAAGCATGTTTACATTTTTTGAAATTATGTACCCATTAGTTTACATTTATAATAATCACTGTGAGTGATATTTTAACAGAAAAAATTAAGTTTTTTCATTAATATTCTTTTATGATATTCTGAAGTATCAGTTATAATTTGTAAAAATTCACCAAGAAAATCATCCATTACAACAGACAGCATTTTGGTACTATGTATGCCACACAAAATTAATTTTTTGAGAAAACAATGATAATATTTTACTCCAAATAGCAATATAAGCTTGAAAGCGTTTAAAATGTAAACACAACCTAGAGAAATTTAGTAACATTTTAAATAAGCAAGTTTATTTGGGGATTATTTTATTAAAGATTACAGTAAACCTCTTATTCAAGCGCCCAGGTGGGTAGAATTGTACTCTCTTACTCTTGATAGTATTTAATTGCTTATAAATGGGTAAAAATACATTTATACAAAAATCCTTCATTAAAAAACAAATTTAGTTGCTGTTGCAAAGCAGACACTTTCTTCGTATAACGGTGTTGCAGGAAATCTTCTCAAATCAGATCTGTGGACAAGCGAGAATTCTTAAATTCCTGCTTAAACACTTAAACAGAGTTTCATTCAAACTACCGATCGATTAAGGGCGCTATTTTTCGCAGACTGATTACAAGAATCTGAAGAGCAAATCAAATTGACCAAGAGGGAAAACAAATTACAGTACCAATAAACGTAAAACCATTTCTACTGTCAAAAGCAATAGTGTTGGAGTATACAATGCTGCATAAGAGCAATTCACTGTCCGTGCAAAGCTTACGTGGACATAAGAGAATTGTCCAGTTTTGCAGGTGCCCGTTTGGTTCTGAATTGCATTTTGTAATAATAAAGATTTATGGCAATCCAATGTGTATGTAGGTAACACGTTTATACACTAAGCAGGCAACGCAAGTAACTGTAAAAGTTTGCTAGCAAGACGAAACAATAAATAAGAGTTCTCAAAAGCATGCGTCTGCAGAATCATTAATTCATTCGTTCAGGTGTCGCGCGACTAAACTAAGGTAAGTTAGGGCAATTTTGATTGTTAAGATTCAGTAAACTAGTTATCGAAAATGCTCACCAAGCAGTTTAAAATGCAAACTCAATTTTAAACGCGATATATAAAGTATTTATAGTCCCTATACCCAGCAGTAGTGAGTAAAATCTATGAATGAGAAAATCCGCGGTTGTTAAAAAGCAAGGAAAAAGAAAGAAAGAGCACAACCATTCGAAATGCCAAAATAGTTTTTCTTCAGGTGAACAAAAAAAAAGACAAAAAGGGGAAAATCACATGAAACTATCAAAACTACTGAACTATTTTTTTCTTCATTTATATAATTAACACACACAAGAGATATCACTAGTCAAGTAACAGTGATTTTGTTTTCAAATTGAATCTTTCTTTCCTGTGCTGCTACTTTTCAACGTGCTTTGTACCCTTTTTGGGTGTAATATCATTTTTATGTGTTAATAATATAAATTACGAAATGCACAATAATCAGTTCGCAGTAGTTCTGGCAATTCCTTGCGATTTTTTCTGATTTTGGATCTTTTTTTCTTCAGCTGAAGAAGAACTATGGTGGTAGTTCGAAACGTTGTGCCCTTTCTTTCTTTTTCCTTGTTTTTAATGATTTTTTATTCATTGTCTCAATTCTTGCCATTACGAATTTATCTGTGTTATTAATGAGTAACCAAATTAGGACTGTTGAACAGGGTGTATGCAAACTCAGGACATTCAAAGTGAACAAAGTTGCTCGCACTCCGGAAATCAACTTACTCGGTTTATGCCAAATTGCTCAACACTCAACTTGCCTAAATTCTCAAATCATCGATTCGTATAAGTGAAAAGGAGGAGGTATTAAGTTTTAAGAGGAGGTATTGGCAGTTTTGTCTGAGCGAGATTCACATGTGGGGTCATACTAGTTAAATGAAACGTATAGTCAAGGGAGACCAAGCGTGGAAGGTGAAACTGCACGCAAACAGTATTTTGGAAGTCACAGGTAAGCACACATTTATTGTAAATATCATTGTCTTAATCTTTCTTATTGTGCATATCATTTTGTATATTTTTAAAAACTTTGTGAAAAAATTTTTTGTAAATAAGAGCCTCTGGTTGAAATAAATTATTACCTACTTACTTATTGCCTGACTAACTGACTGGATTGCATGACTGATTTATTGACTGACTGACTGGCTAGCTGACTGACTGACTGACTGACTGACTGATTGAGTGATTGACTGACTGACTGACTGACTGATTGAGTGATTGACTGACTGACTGACTGACTGACTGACTGACTGACTGATTGACTGACTGACTGACTGATTGACTGACTGACTGACTGACTGACTGACTGACTGACTGACTGACTGACTGACTGACTGACTGACTGACTGACTGACTGACTGACTGACTGACTGACTGACTGATTGACTGACTGATTGACTTACTGACTGACTGACTTACACTACAACCATTTAATATTATCCTTGATCCAAATACTGCAGTTGACAACTTTTGTTCACTTTTTCTAGCCTATAGTTTTATTTTTCAGTATGCTCATGAAAAAGTATTACGAAGAAGAAAAGATTAAAAAGAAAAAATTGACGAAAAGGTACATTCACTCAAAAGACGCGCTATAATTCTTTATCTTTTTGCTTCAGGAAAGTCCAACTTACCGGAACTCTTGCAAATGAACTCATCCACACCCAGTCGTGGGTGGCTCCCTCCAAATCTGGACCTAGTTCTCCTTCAGTTGTGTAATACTTTGTAGCCTTTTCTAGCTCTCTGCGTAACTTGCGACGTATGCGTTTGCTTTTTCGAGAGATTTCTGCGTCACCTTGCACATCTGAGACTGTTGCGTTGTTTCTTTCAAGAAACTCGTGTCTATTTTTTCGTCTACGTCTCTTTCTGCCTCGTCGCAAGGCGTTTTTGTGCCTCAATTTATGCAACTTTTTATTATCGGTGGCGCCACTGTCATCTTTTACGTCTTTTTGTTCACTTACCGTCTTGGCACCTTTTCTGTCTCTCTTATCTGTTTCTTCTTTGACAAGATCATCCACGACTGGCTTTTCCGGAGCGTTTATTATTTCAAAAGGCCTTAAACTGAAATCGACATAGTCGTTCGCATTTACATTTTCATTTACTGACACCAATTTATTATGTAGGTTAATAAATTCACGGTGCGTCCAGAAGAAACCAGAAATCGTCAAGCAATACAAAAGAACAACTAGAGAGTAAAGAACTTTTGTATGCGTCAAGCAGTTTTGAGTCGTTTTAGAATTTTCCTTGTTCTCATCCGCATCAGTCATTCTGCGTTGTGTAACACACAAACAAAGAAGAATTCAGCAACAACAACAACACGATGAGCTCATTAAAAGAACAACAATAACATTTCTAATTTAGTCACATTATTGTTTATTTTAAACGCGCGATTTCACGAAAGTACAGCGACAAAAACAGATCGAATTTCTCTTTAAACAAGCCAAACACGATAAACCCATTAACTAATGAGATACGAAGAGAATGAGAAAAACAAGAGCAAAGTTAACGCATTGATGAAGGTATTATTTTCTCGGTAATAAAAAAGTAATTGAAACTTGACGAAACTATATTCTGTTACACATTTCTGAAGTCCCGCAGGAAAAGTTTATCAATAACTTGCAGTCGAATCCGTGTGAGGAGTTTTGTGCTTTTTCACGTTTGCCGCGTGTTTCCCTCCGGTTTCAACTTTGCCTGAGCTTCCCAAACTGCGCTGACGCAGATATAACCATCGCAGCATCTACTATCATCCGTAGACTGCTGCTGCCATCCATGGCTAGTTAACAAAATTAATCTTTATAAAATTTATAATTAAGAAACAGCAGAGTAACAAACGTTAAGTGACAAGAAATGGCATAGTAATAGGAAGTGAACTAAGAAGAAACAGCAGAGTAACAAGCAGTTAAGTGACAAGAAAAATCATAATAACAAGAACCTGTTCTGGGCAGTTCGACCCAAAAACTGGCGCCAAGTAACATCTGCAGGGTTTTTCAAAATTGTTGTGCAAAAGCTGACTAGTTAATGTATGGCTGGTCCCAAGTTCAACATTCGCTGATCGTAGTGTTCATTCGCAATTCTAATTCTGCCTGTATCTGAACGTGGTTCAGGCACCACTGCTGGTTCAGTGTCTCATCTTAAACGTTTAGCTTTTCATAACGAATCCCAGTATTCACAGTTTCCGTGGTCTCTCTTCACATACACCATTCTATCTAATCTTTGTGAATTCAACTCTACACAAAATACTTGAACATGCATTTTAAGTATTTAAAAGTACAAACTTTTGTATTTAAAGGCCGTGTTTCTGACTTTACAATTTTACACAAAAACAGAAAGAAAATGCTCTAGATAAGATTTTCTTATTCTCTTAAGTACTTGTTGGCGGTTTATATAAGAGAAAATCTAAGGTAAAGTGTCATTTCCGAACAGTAGTAGTGGTAGTAGTAGTAGTAGTAGTAGTAGTAGTAGTAGTAGTAGTAGTAGAGTAGCAGTAGTAGTAGTAGTAGTAGTAGTAGTAGTAGTAGTAGTAGTAGTAGTAGTAGTAGTAGTAGTAGTAGTGGTGGTAGTAGTGGTAGTAGTAGTAGTAGTAGTAGTAGTAGTAGTAGTAGTAGTAGTAGTAGTAGTAGTAGTAGTAGTAGTAGTAGCAGCAGCAGCAGCAGCAGCAGCAGCAGTAGCAGTAGTATAGTAACAACTTTATTTGCCATAATAATATTGAGAATCATAACAAAATAATTTTAAGATACTCAATTAGTGATAGTTAAAAAACATACACTTTTTTGGTAGGATTCTTGATGTCTTTGCTAATTCCTTTGCTCTGCAATAAAGCCTTCAACTTAGCTACTACAGTTACTACGAAAACAAACACTCTACGATTGAGGTGGGCTTTAATGTTGCATTTAATGTAACTTAAAAGTTTCACACGGGTAGTTTAGAAGCACAATTTCCGTGAAATATTTTTATTTTACCACCACACTTATAATACGAATCAAATAAATTCTGATTAAATTTTCGCTTTGTCAAGTATAACTTGCACAGCTGCCTATTCCAATTGCATGGAATTGTGTAAAATAGTTCAGGGAGCTCCATGCCTATCAATGAGAACACATCTTGATCTCCTAAGTGAGTTTTGTAAAAACTGTATTTCTGCTGCAGTTTAGACAAAGTTTCAGTGTTGATTGCATAAGCATACAAGCGAGACGTCCGCAGTGCGTGTAAGTCGAGTAAAATCACACCCGTGTTAAAGCCTTGGAAACCGTGTAAACTGGATGCAATGCCCGCCCGCTGGTCTCCCGTTCGGACACGGTAATTCCGGAACGCGCAGTAATACACGGGTTGTAATTCGTTTCCCAGCCCCATCACTGTTTCAGAATTAAATCTGCCAAAATGCTGATGAAGATGCCATATGTCGTCTGTAAATTTCAGATCAGTGTCCAGTTTGATAACTTTGTGTAACCTTGGCAACAACTTGTGCATCATCAACGAGATGAAGAAAAAGTTTTTGTCGAATCTACCTCTTGGAGACGCAAACATTTGTCTTATATCCGATAGATGGCTCTGATAAGGAACTAATAGACGATTTAGATCGTAAGAGATGCACTGAAAAAATGAAAACTGTATTATTAAAAAATAAATAAATCTTATTAGCTGCTAACTGCAAAAATTACTTGCAAAACGCCAAAGCAATTGAAACTGCAGGCACCTCGCTCTGCAGTTCCTATAAAGAACATAAGGCTTTATTGCAGTAACAATAATATTAAAATGTATTTTATGGGGACTGTATAAACTGGGCTCAAATTTCCACTAACAAGAGAAAAATATACTCAATGAATATTGTAGAACACAAACTTTTCTGCTTCCCTTATTTAATTCATTCGATTCTATAAACAAATAAAGATTAGAAGTCAATGATAAATTTTCCAAACGCAAGATGGCGCTAGTATATATGTACGCAAGCGTCGATAATTAGCATACATGTTATAGTTGATTGGCGATAACATCGAGTATTATAAAGTGAACATGGAAATTTCTATTATTGATAATTACATATTATTAATTGGAACGACATTGCAAAAGCATGTATAGCTATTTTAGTGACCTAAGACATTCTAATGAAAAGCTATTATAAATTTATAACAAACTGCAAGCGTGTTACGACTCATCACTGTAATTCACATAAGGGAGGTTAAAACAGCTGAGATCAATCATCACATCTGACATTGTGTTTAACCTAAATTGTTCAGCTAAATTTACTTTTAACGTAATTTATTATAACCAAAGAAGACACTAACATCAAGTCAACGATTTAGAAGAATAACCCTACAAATAGTATTGTCTTTCTTACAATTTTATTAGTTTGACTTTATCATTGTCGTGCATAAATTATTTCGACACTTAAACCTCAATTACCTGATGATTGTCGGCACTGTATCTGTTGACAACAGTTCTGCATATCTCTTCAGCCATTTTGACGCTTTGCAAATCACCAATAAAATGACAGTTAATGCTAACTGAGCTGTACTGAAACAAAGATGACAAAGTCGTCTGTAATCCTGATAGAAGCTCTTCACTTTTGCGGTTTTTGTAATCCAATTCTGTGAAAGTAAACAGAACATCTATTCTACCATTACTAGGCCCGTTTGCATTCATATTTTTTTGTTTACTGCGTTTATTTACTGACAATTCTACTCCATTCTTATTTCGTCGTTGATAAATGGCGCTTTGACGAAGGCTATCTAATTTTGCATGAAGATGTGCACTTTGCTGCCATCTTTGCATTCCTGTGACGTGCGTAGCATTTGTCATGGAAATTTTGACTAATAGACACAGAAAAACGATTATACAACAGGAGCATTCCAGTCTTAAGGCACGTGACAACATGGCATGCTTCTGAACGCTCAAACTGACGATGTATAGCCTACCACACCACTGAGCACACAAAAGTTTTCTTAACTTGCTAGTTTTCCAAAATCTCTGGGACACACCACTTCTGCATTTTATTTGATCTAAATATGAAATATCTGAATTTTGTTTTACACTAAACCAGTTCGATTTCACCAGAGGAACCAGTTTACAACGCTAGACTTGAAAATCCCGTCTTTTCTGTTGAACTCAAGTCGTAGAAACTTGCAAAGTTCATGAAGCATAACCGGTTCCTTTTAAATGCCACTGTCCGGTATAAGGTGCTTTGAGAAAAGCAGCATTGCAGTATTAGACAGTTGTCGTATGTGATATTATTAGCGTACTCGATTTGTACTCAAACTGTCGCAGCTAGCGCATAAGGCTTCAATGTTTGTCTATTGAACCTCCATTACAAACATTGCATTACAATCTGATAAACAAAGAGAGGCTAATAAAGACTTATCATCATCAAAATGATAAACAAGACGGGTTTAATCAACAATGAAAGAAACGTTTACTAGAGATAAAATCCCCTTGCAAAGGGATTTTGTGGCTCGAGGATACAGGACAAATAACAATTCACAAAGTATTAAAAACAATTATCACAACTTTAGATAAAGCAGTATCAATAACTCTTTATACAATTATATCTAGATAGATAATAACTGATTCCTAGTTTGAAAAAGCTGATTTCAGAAGAGCTACAATAATCTTATATTCTTCGATATCTTGACTGCTGATTTATAAAGACAAATTTGTCATTGTAATTTGGTATGGCAGAAAATACAGGGAACAGATTTTCAATATTATTGAAAAGTGTCACTCTATCATCCTAATAACGTGAACATTTCATGACTAAATGTGTTTCATCTTCGATTTGGTTAATGTCACAGTAATTGCAAATTCTCTCACGTGCAGTTATTTTAAAAGGTTTATAGTACCGGCCAGATTAAAATGGCTAATTTATGGGCGCTTACCCTAAATTTAATACCCTGCTTTGTGGCGTTGAGTGATAAATAGTTTTCAAGTTGACATTCCTTTTTGAAGGTGAGACATGTCTTCATCTTACTTCTTCCAGACACAATTATTACTAAATGTAAATAAATGACTATGCACCATTTACAATACTGATAAAAACTTTTTTAAATTTAGTAAGAACATTTATAAACGTGCTTACAAATGTAGTTCGGTACTATTCTCTGAGATGCTGTTAGGGTGGGTAATTTTCTTATATTTTTGAATACATAAATGTATGAATATTGTTCTACTTTGCTATATGGCAACAGCATAAGTAAAAGCGCGTACCGTATAGCATGTTTTTCTATGCCCATTTTTGTGGTTACATCATCGTCATATTACTGTGTTGACGTCATTGACCGTCGGCTAGGCTGTTGGATTTCGCTACCATACGATGCACGATACTTTAATCATCTAACGGCACACAAAAGCATCAAACGGCCATGATGAAACTCATGATGGCGCCCAAAATTTAGCCCACGTAGCACCTGCATATCAATTCCAGGAAATGTATTATTTTTTATTGTGAGTTCAGTGCATGCATTAGTAATGTCTATAATTCTAGACATAATTGTATTATTTCACTGACTGATTTCTATTTTTCTACGTTAGACCCTTACAAGGACCTGTAGCTGTTTCAGTAAAGTATATACCTATATTTTTAGGGCTATAATTTTAAGCGTCAACAGTATATTTCTAAGCTTCAGGTAAACGAGCATATTAGATGATACTGAAGCACGAAGCATTTCAGAAGCTAATTCTTCTTGCAGAAAAACACAAAAAAATGTTTCAGTTCTCGGAATTTTAATGATATAACGATATACTCATTCATTTGTGCCAAAACATTTCTTTGTGAATCGTCACTACTCCATGACTCGTATTTCAGTGAAACTGTGTCCATTATAGTTAAATAAAAAGAAGCTTAATTTTGTTGATAAAACTAATGAAATTTTGTTAAAACTAGTCAAAACAATGGCAAATAAAGTATAATAGATTTTTTTGCAAAAAACACATTAGTGATGGTGGCTTTAGTAATTATATTAAAGACTATATAATTTGCGCGTCTCGCCAGCATAAAGGAAAAAGGCGTGGTAAAGGCTACATAGATCCAATGCTAAAGTAAAAAACTAGCGTTGCCTTATACACAATAAAATCTTCTAAAAAAACTCAGTACAAATGGGCACCCCACTAGCATCCATAACGAATCCTTCAATTAAGTCGCAAACAAATTCTGGAGAAACAATATTATCATTACATACCTATTACAATTGTTACAGATTGGTCAGGTAGAATTCTAAAACAAAAGAAATCTGCCGCTTTGAAAACATGCTATACTCTACTCGTGTTTACTTATGCCGTTGCCGTATAGCAAAGTAGAACAATATTCATACAATTGCCCCCCCCCCCAACAGTGTCTCCACGAATAGCAAAATGTGGAGATGTTGCAGTGCCCTAAAGTGGAGATATGGAAGTTAAAAAATTTACTGATTAACCAGAAATTGTTGTGCATAAAATTTCGGCTATACGACACAATTCTAGATTAAGAGGTGCGAATTAGTTTCGCTATGAATTAATGTATGCCATTCAACCAGCACTGTGATAGACATGTAGTTGTGTTTGCTGTAAATTGTTGTATTTTTTCTTTTTTTGCAAACTACGCTTAAAAAGAGCCCTGTATTTGTACGGACGTGTTCCTGTATGCGTTGTTTATTTAAGTTTGCAATTTGTTAACAATATTTGTATTTATATTCCTGAAATAAAGCTTTTCTATTGTAAAAAAGTTCTGAAGTCGGACATACAGAATATTTCTCGAGGAAAAAAAGAATGTCAGAAAGCTGCCAAGATATCATCCATGAGGATAAATCAAAATTTACAGTGAATGTAGCAGCTAAAGGTCATAGTAACACGAGATTAAATTTGAGAAAGTTAAGCATCTGGGATATTAGATTGGACAAAAATTAGTGGACAAAAGGATGTAGCCAGAATAATGTTAACAGACGCTTTGCTGTTGTAGATAGACATTCATGTGGCTCATATAACTATGTGTGAATAAAGTTAGTTCTATAAAATTACTTCTATAAAATTACTTCTATAAAATTATTTCTATAAAATTACTTCTATAAAATTACTTCTATAAAAGCATTTCTCAGTTGATACCGCTGTTAAGTTCTATGGTTTTTCATCTTTCGTTTCCGTCTAAAGTCTGTATCTCAGGCGTCGGCTGGGAGAACTCCTATCTACTGAAGGTTGGTAAGTTCTCGTCATACAGGTGGAATAATCACAGAAAATTTACCTTATTATTAGAAATTAAGATGTCACCTTTTAAATAGCCTAACGTAAACATGTAACAAAAAAAACGTTAGGCTAAAGTTTACAATTTCCCACACACAAGAAATGAGTTCGTGATTCAGGATCAGGGTTAAGGTTAGGGTTATGGCTAGGGTTGGGTTGGAGTGTTTAAATTGCTAGGGGAATTGCAAACTCCTTCCAAACTTTACTACTACAGAAAAATTTTAAAAATTGAACAATGTAATGGTCAGGGCTGTTTGGTAAAAAGGGAAGATGACGAGATAATAAAATTCATCATGTTTTACAGCTTTATTTGCAAGTTTCTACAGATATTTGACTTTGTGAGATGAATTAAAGGGTACTGATGGTGTAATTTGACCACTTCGCGTGCCCTAAGTTCACTAACAAATGTCTCCACATGAAAACCACAATATAACTTTCTCTTCATTCTTTATAGAAAAGTTTTGGAGTTATAAACCTCCAAAGTGCAAGAGTTTTTCTTGACCTTTTAGTGTCCCGCGACTACGTACCAAAGTGAAAAATTTTATAAAAATCACCAAAACGCCGTATGAATAGCCTAAATGATTATTCGTGAAAATTTGAAAGCACCCGTATCCAGTCATTCCTTATTTCGTCAAAATTTGGCCGTATTAACCTTGACCGTAACAAATTATTATCCTTTGAATATTGTTACTACTATAAGATAATTTTGTTAATTGATTAACAAAGGTGATAATCGAATGATAGTCGAAGGAGGGCTGAAAAATAAATTAACAAATAATTAACACCCAAACTGGCAGACGAAATGACTACCCTTTTCTTGCATACCTATCTACCTTCCTGTTGACCTATCTAATTAGTTACCTATTTACCTAATTACATATTAACAACGTCGTTAGCAATTACCAAAATTAATTATTATCGCAGTGACTATGAAATACTAAATTTTTGCCAGGCAGCTAATCAGCACATAATCTAATTATAGCAGAAATTTTAAGCACATTTAGGCAAATAGTTATGTCAATTATAATTGTGTATGTATTTGTGTAGATTTAAGTTTGAGAAACCGGAAGTACATGCGTATTCTTTTAGCCTTCATATTTGCCAACATTGCGTCACTATGCTACGCCTCCGTCTATAAGAAGCCATCATGATCTGCCATCCGTCCTCTAGCATTTCAATAGTCTCCTCTTTCTCAGCTGCAGTTCATCATCTTAACTCCGCCTCCCCTTTTCAGCATTCGGCTAAGTGGGATAGTAAACTCCTCCCAAACTCTTTTGGTTAACACAAGAATATTGCTTTTAGTTTTACATTTTGCACGCAGCGGATAGCTGAGCATACGGTGCACATTGCCAAGTTTTGTTTTTACTAACTTGCTTTTAGTTATTTTATTGGTAAGTAACAGTATTTACATATATATTAATATTATATTTTTTTATAATAATGAATATCAGTCTTTTTTATTACTGTTAATTAAAGTTGATTTATAACACTCAGTAAAATATTACTTTTCTAAATTAACCATAGTATTAAACCATAAATATTAAATCTTTTGTTTTATTTATGACTGCACCAACTAACTATAATTTCTTTTTCTAACTCGATGGAGTTACTTAATTTGCTAGAAGAGCTGAAAACATTTTAAATCTTAGTATTGCAGTTTCAACGTTTGTGCAGCTAGACAAAACTACATTCATGAGTATTTATCCAATGAGGTTTTATTTCAGCCTGTCAAAGCTAATTGTGTGTTGCACTGTTATTTTTAAATGGTGTTTACAGTTTTACATAATAATGCTTTACAAACAAAGTGTCATCATTGTTCCCTGCCATCTATATTCCACAATGGCTAACATTAAAAATGTTTCTTCACCTTCTATTTCTTTTACGAACGTCAGCATTTTGCCAAGTACATTTATTCTTATTGTAACCCATAATACTTACTGTATACAATCTTAAAATATGCTTCAAAGTATACGTAGTGCTTACAATACTGATACTACACTGATAGTAATAATGTAAGTTGCCGAAATTATCAAGTTTTGTTCTTCTGGTTTTTTATTACATAAAACTGTTTATTAGCGCAAAAGTAATACTAATGTAATACAAAAACTTTATTATTATTATTATTATTATTATTATTATTATTATTATTATTATTATTATTATTATTATTATTATTATTATTATTATTATTATTATTATTATTATTATTATAACTAATAAAAGAAGCATTCTTTTCAAACTACTAATTTTGAAAGACTTAATAATTTCCTGAATTAATGATTTAGGAGGATTATATTCAGTTTTAATAATTAAGTACTGTAATTTTTTTTTATTAAATATGGACCTGTAGACATATAGACATTAAGTTCATAGACTTAATTATTGTTTATTGTTAATCTCAGTTTATTAAATATTTGCGTTCTGTTTGCTAATTCTTTCAAGTATTTCTTTGTTTTTTTAACATTTTTCATAACCTCCTTAATTTCAAAACAGTGCAATGATTTGCTGTTAAAACTTTCAGACTTCATTAACAGGTCCTAGAAGCTCTAAGGATTGCTAGCAAATTTTATATAATGCGATTAGACGCATTTCATGCTTGCAGTTATAATAAAAAACCTTTACAATATTATTTATCATTTATTAAAATAAGTATTCATTCAAATTTTCATGCTTTGTGTTCGCCACGCTTATGTAGTCATATATTTACGCAGTTTTTTCCATACTGGCTAACTATTTATTTATTTATTAACGCCGACGCGGGCCCAGATCAAAACAATACGTTCCCGCTTGTAAATAATCAAAAACCAACGGGACACAAGCCCTCCAAAAACATTGCAGTGCCTGCGCTGATACCCGAGTGTACTCACGCTACAGGCTGCGCTCATGGCTAAGCTAGATGTGAATAAACATTTGTGTTTCATGGTGTATCATTGATTCTCTTACAGTGTTAATGGCCATATAATTATGGTTCTTACAATGATGGAATCCTACACACCTTTCTCGTCTTTTGCTGAGCATCGTCAAAATTCGCTCAGCAGCACTAACAGCACTAACACCACCGTCATCGACAGAGGAACGGCGATTCCTAAGCAGGAGTTGTCTCTGCCTTCCGACGGTTCGAACGAAGGAAGTTCAGCAAAAGTTGAGGTGACCAAGTTGGATCGAAACGAGGACCAAAAAGAGACCTCAGAGACATGTGAAAAAGACAAGGATCCTAATGTGAAACCACCTTATTCTTACGTGGCGTTGATTGCCATGGCCATTAAAGACTCGGGTGATAGGCGACTAACACTGTCTCAGATTTACCAGTTCATCATGACAAAGTTTCCTTTTTATGAGAAAAATAGAAAAGGCTGGCAGAACAGCATCAGGCACAATCTTAGTCTGAATGAATGTTTTATAAAAGTGCCTAGAGAAGGGGGTGGAGAGAGAAAGGGCAACTACTGGACCTTAGACCCTGCTTGTGAAGACATGTTTGAGAAAGGGAACTACAGAAGAAGGAGGCGAATGCGGCGACCAGCACCTTACAGACCGACCACAATGCCGAAACCCGGTCTGTTCGGGGACCCCGGGTTTGGAGGTCCCCAATTCGGACTTACACCAAAGAGTTATTTTTCCCCACCTTACAGTAGCCCAAACTGGCCAGTGAACCACATCCAATCGCCGCAGATAAATTACAGTTCTTGTCAGCGGGTTCCACAGATGTTGGGACAATATTCACCCACAATGCCGGGTTCAATGGGTTCAGTGGGATCAATGGGCACGGTGGGATCTATGGGAGGAATGGGATCCATGCAGAGTATGCAAAGCATGCAAAGTATGCAGGTAAGTGTATTTTTACATCGTATCTCTATTTTAAGTTTACATAGGCATATCTATGCATGTAACAATAAATTCAGTATTCTGTTTTAACTCGGTCACGTGGGGTAGGTCAGTATTTTCGGGACGTTCTGTCTAAAGCAAAAATACCTTACTTTTTCATGCAATCTAAAAATATTTGTTTATGCTGATGAATGCAGCTGTAATTTATAGCAACAAGTATTTTAATTTCCTTAGTTACTAGTTTTTCAATTTCGCACTTGCAAGAAAAGAGCACCCGATGTTTTGAGGATACTGGGACTGGATACTGAGAATGCGGGGCTTTAATATGAAAAGCGTATAATTGCAAGGCGTAGCATCTAAATCCGTCATCGTGTTAATAGAGATTGCCGTTTGAAGGGAAATCGTAAGGATAGGAAATCTTCATAGAAATGAGATTGTGGTGCAGATAAGTTAACAATTTCAAACAAGACTAAGAGAAAAGCAACTATTTACATGCAAAATTGTTGGTAAATTAAATCGATGTAACTTATAAGCAATCGAAGTGATTCTCGAAATCAGTAATGAAATTTAATCATTTTGCGTTCACTAAAAGTGAACATCATTCCTCAAAAATTTCTTATCTTATTTTTTCTAACCCGTCTTTGCTCTAAGACACTCTGACCACCAAAGTTTTCGATGTACTTATCAGGTTTAATAGCAAGAATAGATGCCGTTGATAATGACAACTCCAAATTTTATTATTAAAAATTTCATTCTTTTTTCATTCTGAGATTTTAGTTACTTATCAAATTTGTAGATTTGTACATTTTTCAGTCGTTGTGCAATTAACGGATGGATTTTGTACCAACAAAGCAGGGATTTTTATATGGTTTGATAAATACCCACAAAATAACAAACTTTATGACATTTTTCTTAAGAAAATCAACGTTTTCACTGCACATTTACCAAAAGCACATTTACCGGTCAGCTTGAAGTATTAGTGTGCATTGGAAACGTGATTTTCTTGTTAAAAATGTTGCAAAATTTGTTGTTTTGTGAGTTATTTATTAAACAGATGCAGTTCTTACTGCTAAAACGTTCAAAATCTCTATTTCTTGCAAAGTATATAACCTGTGTTGTAATTTGTAAGAATTTTGCTAAAAGCTAATAAATATTTTGTAACTTATTTGCTTTAAACAAATTGTTTATATTTTTCTCAACAGAGGTTTGTTCTAAGTTTATTTTAGATCTTAATAAACAAAGTTAGAACGGTACAAAACTTGCAGTTATAAGTTGCAAATTTAAATATTTTAATGAAAGCGGAGTTTTACATTACTTATATTCAAATTTCTGTATCGCTTAAGGGTCCTTGGGTAACAAAGTAATCTAGTTCTATCAAACTGTTTTGCTGAAATGCATTTTCTTTATTTCTTATATGAAAGGCTGATGTCATATGAATCAAGTAATGATTTCACTGGATAAAGTCGAACTACGCAATGTTGAAAATCGAGAAATTAGATATTATTAATCTCACTTAGTTTTGTTTTCACTGTTCATTATTACATTATTAATAGTGATAAATTATTTGGGAGGTCGTGGTTTCAACTCCTGGCCGAGTCATGCCAAAGACTAAAAAAATGGTACCGCTGATTCTTCGAAGTAACATGCGGGTAATAATAATCTGGATCACCTTGGAAATAAGTCTTGAGTTTCTTAAGGTGTTACCCGTGGACTGTATATCCTAAACGAATTTATTATTATTGTGATTATTTACGGGGCATATGAAATTCTTCTGGCACCAAAATGAAAATACTGCGGAAATAATTAGAAAGGAAAATGATCAAAAACCAAGAGCTCAAATCACCTCTTGATAAAAATGGTTAAACGTCTTAGTAAAAACCTAACATTAGCATTGTATTATACTGTTCGGCACCTAAATTATGTAACAGTATCTAGACGAAGTACGGGGAAACAGCTACTTCTTCTTGCAGCTGCGTCTCGAGTCAAAATAGACTAGTATCTTGCCGAAACGATTGAATATATACTGCCTAATACTGGCTGAGATACGAAAATTAAATATATTTTTTTGTTGCTGAAACAAAGCTTGCCAGCTAGGCCGAATTAGATTTTTGAACTTTATAAGTAAATTAGCTACTAAAATGAAAAATGGTCTTTTTGCTTTTTTTTCTTGTTTTTTTTTTGATTATGTAAAATGCTATACAATATTAAGACAACCTAGAATCTTTGCCACCGTAAAGATGTAATCAATTAAAAATTGTAAACAATTCCTCGATTTCTTTTACAGTACGATAAACTAACATTGAAAAATTCTCTGATTTTGATATTTGACAGAGTTTCATGAATGGCTACAACATGAACCACAGTGGGATCAACCATGTTGGTGATTTGAGTTCACCCACTCCCGCTTATCCAGGATTCCCAACTTGTAGAAGGCAGACTGACCCTCCAGTGGGCTCTATGAACTCAATGCCTCACTATTCGTACTGGACGGACAAGACGCAGCATTTATAATCAATTAGGAACTTAATTGTTTAATAATTTCCTTTTCAGCTAACACGTGAAGTAAAATAAATAGTCGTCAAATGTGCCGAAATTCAACACAAAATCATTTGTTTAAATTGTATAACATCTTCAAGGCTCATCTTAGATGATACATTTACTCACAAAGAAATTTAAATCCAAGTTTTTCAGCGGTTATACTTTTTTAAATGTATTTGTTACTGGGCCGTTTCAATAACTTTAATGGGTGCAAATTATTATGTGCCAAATTTCTGTGCTATTTTATCATTTTTGTTTTGATGTTCAATATTTCGATCTGCTTTATATAGAAACTGTTTTATGCCAAAATAATCAAAGTTCGTATAACGATATGTTTAAAGTTTTTTAGGTTAAGTAATGTCCTTTTATATAAAATTCTAGGTAGATATGAATGGGTGAATGGAAGATTTTTATACGATACAAATATTTCAGCAAGGATTACGGAAATGCTCATGAATGCTTCCATAATTGGTGATGAAATGTTTGTTTTCCAATAAAAACCATCTACCCACCCATTAATATCTACTTAGTATTTCATAAAAATGGATGTCAATGAGAGATTGCCCTTACATGAGGCTTAATCTCTTGTATAAACTATATTTACAATTCAAGTACGTAATTATAATCATATGAGGTAGGCCTACATAAATTATTTTCTTGCCTGTAATTATCGCTACACCTTTGTAAGTACTGCCACTGAATTCGTCTAAGTGTTGGCTTATGTGGCGAGTTTACATTTAAAAAAATCTTTGAACACCTGAACGTTGTTGACTTATTTTCGTTTGTAATTTTGCTGACAAAATGTAATAGCACAACCAATATCTTGTAATTTTCTAGTCCTGCGCTCTACTCGTGACGTTTAATATGTAAATCTTATTGTAACCTTTTGATAAATTATTAATAGTTTTGAAATTTGAGATTGACTGTAAATAAAATTATACAATAATTACAATAGACAAAATTTGATTTTATAACTCACTCTTTTTATTATTAATGTAGCTCAGTTATATCTCATATGAGGATACGTTACCTTCAAATAATATCAATAATCAATATCAAATACTACCACTACTACTACCCTACTACGATTACTAGTAATACCACAACAACAACAACTACTACTACTGCTACTACTACTACTACTACTACTACTACTACTACTACTACTACTACTACTACTACTACTACTACTACTGTTGCTGCTGTTGCTACTACTACTACTACTACTACTACTACTACTACTACTACTACTACTACTACTACTACTACTACTACTACTACTACTACTACTACTGCTGCTGCTGCTGCTGCTGCTACTACTACTACTACTACTACTACTTACTACTACTACTACTACTACTACTACTACTACTACTACTACTACTGCTACTGCTACTACTAGTACTACTACTACCACCACCACCACCACTACTACTACTACTACTACTACTTTTAGTGCTACTACTACTGCTACTGCTACTGCTACTACTACTACTACTACTACTACTACTACTACTACTACTACTACTACTACTACTACTACTACTACTACTACTACTACTACTACTACTACTACTACTACTACTACTACTACTACTACTACTACTACTACTACTACTACTACTACTACTACTACTACTACTACTACTACTACTACTACTACTACTACTACTACTACTACTACAGCCATCTTCACCAAAGGTAACGTAGCCTGACCACTTTTGACAATTATGTTAATATTAAAAAACAAACAGCTCAATTTTCTGTACAAAGTCGGTCCATAAAATTAAATTTAGAATATTCACTTAGTAGCTGTTTTAATTATCAGAATTTTTTTAAATTTTGTAATTCGTATTTCTTCTTTTCTGAAACGTCTTTTAAAACTACGAATTGAACAACTTAAAATATTTGACAGGTAATGGCAGGTAATCTCTAATTGGTTATTATATCTTACCTCGTGATAAATAACTAGTTTTGATATAAAAAGTTATCTGTGTTATGCAAAAAGGTGCTAGTCATTTGAATGGCGCATATGTATATCCTTTGTAGACAAAACAACCTGCATTTTGTGGTCGTCGATACACAGAGTGAACTAAACTGCTTAACGGTAGCAAGGCTGGGGGCAGTATTCAAACATAATCTCGTATAAAATATTTCAATGAACTTGGCAAAGTCTTACTTTACAAGATGACGATTACTATCACTTTAGATATAATGTAAGCATATCTGTTTTATAGATATTTTGTTTACAGAAAAAAATGTTTCTAGTTGTACAGTATCTATAATTGATTTCGGTGGTATATTTCATAAATGAGTACATATATATATATATATATATATATATATATAACTGACGACGTCACCACTCAGACGACGGCACCATGTTCGTTGATCTGCACGTTAAACGAAAGGCCCGGACCAACAGATTTTCACCTCGGAGTTTCTTTCTCAAATCTGGTTCACTGGGAGGAATGGGAGGCGAAGAACATCCAAAAATGGCCCTTTTGACCGTTTTCGGAAAAATTTGCAAAACGTATACCTCTTATTTCTAGAGATGGGGAACGGGCCGGAAATGCTGCTGGTAATAGTTAGATAGCGCGTTCAACGGTGAGTGTTAAAATCATTTTTTGATATGGCGGGAGGGCCGCATTTGCCCGGACCCAACTAGGCAAATTTTGCCGAAAACTGCACAAACAGCCTCTAGAAAAACTCAATTATGCAACTGCTTAAAGAAACAATAAGAACACTCGTAGAAGGAGGACAAAACTGTCTACAAATTGAGGACGTTTCGTCGGGTGAGAGAGCCATTAAACGAAAGGAAAGGGTATGTACGTTTAACCCGCATTTAATTCTAAATTTTGGACATGAATACTGCTGCTGTTTGTTAAATTTTTATGTTTGAAATTTATGACTGTTCGATAACAAATTTCGTGCAGTTTGCACTTTTAATTATATAACATGGGGAAAAATCATGGAAAATACTATTTTTGGAGACAGCACCAAATTTCTGGGAACTAGCACGACAGATATATGAAAAACTAAAGAATTTTTTCTGATTTTCATTGTAAAATGTTTCACTACAACAATGACTCGTGCGTCCCACACAATTAATTGCCATAGGCCCTTAATTAATATACCCTGTGATGCGAAACTATAAATTACTCAACGCAAGCGAATGGGGAACAAAACAGTGGTGGAACTTTATACGTCTCGCAATATCTAATACGCATGTGAAAAGGCGTAAATAGCTACACGCACCGCAGTGCGTTTGCCGCGAAATGAATGCGTCCTAGTCGAACTCGGACAGTTTTTTTGGCACCTAACCATCCGAATTACGCGGAGTTTGCTGCATGTGAAATGTATTCAGGAGTACACACACACACACACATATATATATATATATAACAGAATTAATACACAAATGAATAAATTAATGAACATACTTTGAGTTTTTAAGATTATTATCTGGTAATTTTGAAATTGATGCAAAAATAGCTACATGTTATATGATACTCGTTTTTTAAGTGAGATTTCGTGAACAATTTCAAATGAGGCCCCATGAACGCTGTACATTCAGATGAATCGCGGAAAATGTTTAGGTGCTCTATATTTGGGGAACGTAAAACGTTTTGCATAGAAACATGCCAACAAATTACTATTATTTGCTGTTCTATGGTACTTGCTACTTACTAAAATAAACGTGAAATAATAATAATAATAAAAATAATAATAATAATGATAATGATAATGATAATGATAATGATAATAATAGTAATATTAATAACAACAATAATAATAATAGTAATAATAATAATAATAATAATAATAATAATAATAATAATAATAATAATAATAATAATAATAATAATAATAATAATAATAATAATAATAATAATAATAATAATAATAATAATAATAATAATAATAATAATAATAATAATAGTAATAATAATAGTAATAGTAATAGTGATAGTGATAGTGATAGTGATAGTGATAGTGATAGTGATAGTGATAGTGATAGTGATAGTGATAGTGATAGTGATAGTGATAGTGATAGTGATAGTGATAGTGATAGTGATAGTGATAGTGATAGTGATAGTGATAGTTATAGTGATAGTGATAGTGATAGTGATAGTGATAGTGATAGTGATAGTGATAGTAATAATAATAATAATAATAATAATAATAATAATAATAATAATAATAATAATAATAATAATAAATTATAACACCAGTGCAAAGCTTTTGGAGAATAACGATTTTTAACGAACCACAGACAAAGCAAAGTTCAAATAGAACTCTTTGTAATAATGAAAGTATTTATGTCGATGTCCAAACGTGAAATTTAGTGATGCCATGCAGCCACGTAAGAATTTAGCAAGTGCCGTGTTGCGCAAATCTGTAAGCAATGGTTTGTTTCCTCATAAAACTACGTATCGTAGCAACAGCATCGTATAGTGCAGGAAAAGACAAGCCGTCTTCTGTGCCGCGGTGTGGAGTGTGGTGTCCTAGAGGCTGCAACGAACAGGGACAGATCGCTTTCAAAGGAACATCAAGGGCAACCGGAACGCGAAAGAAGAATCACCTTCTGTCTAAACCAAACCTGGGGGAAGAGAGTAAATACGTGTTTTTTTATTTATTTTGAACTTATTAATGGTTGCAAAGTAGCACACGAGCCGCGTTTTGAATCAGAGTGGCTCGCTGAGGGTCTCCCGAGTATGTTGCGGTGTGTGTGGCGTAGTTTGGTGTGAGCCATATGGTGTAGGTGGTGTGGTATGGGTATTTTGGTGTGGGTGGTGTGGTAATTGTGGTGGACATGGCATGGTGTTGGTGGCATAATGTGGGTGGTGTGGTGTGGTTGATGTGGGTTGGGTGTTGAATGTGGTGTGGTAGGTGTAGCATGGCATAGAGGTGTGTTGTGGGTTGTCGTTGGTTGCAGGGCAAAATTCTTTTGCAGGGTTTGGATATATATTAGTTTCGGTGGTATATATATATATATATATATATACATCCTGACGTCAAACGAATGGACTCCACCCACAGGTTTGCACCTGTGAGTACCTTGATTAGAGGTTCCATTTTAAGCAATTCTCGCTTGGAAAACTGCAGACGCAAAGCCTTTGTGGTGACACCATTCCATTATAGTCTACCTATAATTTTCTTTAATAAAAGCTGTTATATAATAACAATGTGTTATAATAATAGTCTACTTGCAAAACACCCGCAAAATATTTTGCGTATAAGTACACTTATAATCAACAATGCCCGAACATTCTACCTAGTGTTCGTTTATTTACCTAACGGAAAACCAGTAGCAGCTTTTACTGAATTAAAGTTATTAGCAGAGTATAATGGATGACGTCAGAACAATTGCTTTGCGTCAGCTGTTTTCCAAGCGAAAATTGCCAAAAAGGAACATCTAGTTAACTCGTCGCTACTCCTCTTAGTGGACGTGTCCTAAAATGTAGCTCACATCATCGTGTAGCCCTGTTCTTCCTCTTTCTAAAGAGCCATATATAGAGTCCCACCAGGCGCCGCAAGAACGTTTTTTCTACAAGCTCTTTGACCAAAATTTCGAAAAAATCGGGAGTTGGGCCCGAGAAAACGCCCGTTGCGTTGTGCCCTGACCCTCCTGCAAATTCTAAATATGCCTACGACACCCACCGCTGAGCATGCTATCTATCCATAGCCAGCACTACCCATGGCCCATTCCCGTTCTCCAGAAATAAGAGGTATAAGTTTCGCAAAAAACGCCCGAAAATGGTGGGCCCGATTCGAAAAATAAATCCCCAATGAGACCACACTAGATCGAGACCTTTCGTTTGATATATAGATGGCCGCAAATGGTGTGACCATGATGTTGATGACGATTATGATGATGATGGCGACAACGGTGACGACACCTACAACACCGACACAAACAGCACAGCATCACAGCAAAACCATTCAAAATATTTTGCACAAAGTCGAAACAGTGTGCTGTAGTCTTAAACCTATCTACCAATGATCAATAATGCGCGGACATTCAACAGTTTTGTTTTGCTGTTTCTTAGATGATAATAAGCTAACAGAACTTATTTATGTACAATCTGTAACACTGTAGAATGACGGGTGGAGACGGCGCCTAGAACAGCCGCACAATTTCTCAAACTCAAAAACGGATATTCCAAACAGGGTGCAGCACAGGGGGTAGAAAAAGAACTTCGAAATAGACCCCTCCCGTTTCGCCCATCATACATCTCTCCTAGTGAAACCACCAGCACTTTGTAGACCATTTCATCGTCTTTCTAGTATTGTGCTTATTTTTTTCTTAACTTGCCCAAACAGTTGCACAAATTGAGTTTTTCTAGAGGCTGTTTGAGCAGTTTTTAGCAAAATTTGCGTAGTTGGCTTCTTTTTGCGGGGTTTTTGTCTAGTAATAATTATTGCAACTCAATATCTAAACTCCCAGACCAGTAATGCTGCTAAATAACATGTGATTTAAAAATATTATGCCAAGCAGTTTCCTTTACAGATTACAAGAAGTTTTCAAACATGTTAATATTATACACAAACATTTTCCATGAACAGTGAAATAAGTTCACTTCAAACTAACTTACAAATATTGAAAGGACAGACGCATGCCATTACACACACAAATTTGCGAGTTCTACTTTAACCAAGAAACTATTGAATTAAGCGAAAGGTTTATTTTCTATTTTTTTTTTACTGTTCAGCAAAAATTAAAAATAATTAATGTTATGATCGAGAATCCAAAACTAATAATTTTGAAAAGTGTTTGCTGTGCGTGTAACGTAATAAACTTTGCAAGCAAAATAAGATGCGTTATTAGAATGTCAATATCGTTATTTATTAAACCTTTTTTTCAAACTTTTATTTGAGATCTCATTCCAATTGTAAATGGAAACGCTACCTAAAATATCGACTGCTTTCAAATTCAAATGTAAATAATAATTTTATTTTTTGATTATTTTTACTTTACTTTATAATAAACTTTGTTTTACTATTTGTGTCTTGATGTTTTCTTTCGTTGGTTATTAGTTTAATTTTAAATTTTGACACAAATGACCCAGATACACTCTTAAAACAAGCCGTACTTCCATAATACCTTTACGCTATGTGTAAATATAGGTTTTACACGTCAAATGTTACACACAGGAAAGTTCAAATGTGACTTAGGTAAGTCAAATGTAGGCATAGGAATTTCGAAATGTGTTTTGGTAACTCAAATGTGACTTAGGTAAGTCAAATGTAGATGCGGTACTTTGAATAAATCGGTAATTAACTCATTTAAGTTCAAATTACGAAAAGATAAAACGAAATTAAAATTATATTTTATGGTCATGGTGCTATCGGCAGCATCACTTCCCAATGAACAGTGAATCACAAATTAGTTTTTTAAGTAATGCATTAGCACTGCATTAAGGAATTAGTTTCTTTCAAGAAACATTGCTTATCTTAAGAACCTATCCTAACAGTTCCAATGGTATGTAAAGTTTACAGAATATTAGTGAACTATTAGTAGACCTATAAAGTTATTATTTTGACGCCTATCCACATTTGAGATACCAATGTCACATTTGACTTACCAAAAACGCTTAAGAATTCTTGAAAACCATTGTTAACACATTTGAACTACCTATGTCTACATTTGAGTTAACGTCGGTCTACATTTGACATGTAAAACCTATATTAAACGTAGTATAGCTATGAAGCTATTTTTTAAGTAAATAATATGTAATATAGCAGTTAAATTTTATTGGAGAAATGTACCACTAGCAAACTGAAAAATCTTGCCAAATGAATAAAGTAGTAATGTAACCGTGAAGTTTTACTGACGAAGCGTAAAATACTGGTGAAGTGTACCACCGGCGAAATGTACCATTGTCAAAAACAATCCCGGTAAAACGTAGTACTGGAGGAAAATGTACCACTGGCGAATTGTGCAACTGGCAAATTGTACCACTGGCGACCAGTACAACTGGTGAATCGTAACATTGGCGAATTGTAAAACTGGCAAAATGTCAACTGGCGAACCGAACTGGGTGCACCCAACTAGGAAAACATCATAATCCTCTTTTTTTCGTATAACATAATTTGATACGAATTAAGCTCCCAATTTTTTGTATTGCACAAAATGCGAAAGACAGCATCCAATAATGTTCTTTATATCACGCCAAGCGCTTTCAAATAATACGGCAACAAGAGAATCTTGCAAAACATGTAACTAAAACTGTACCAAAGTATATAAGTTGTTACAGTACATATTTTTCTTTAAATGTTTCGTTGAACGCCCCATCGCAGTGTAACATTAGACTGTAACATTAGTGTTACTTAATCGGTTGTTAAGAGCCAGGTTAAGAGGGGCCATCCTATATAGGTGTAAGAAGAGAAGCCACCAGAATGCTAGGACTAAGCTCGCGTGTCTAATAAAAACAGTCAAAAAAGAAAAAAAAATCGCTCAAATACAAAAATCATGCGGTTCGATTTTGTTACTAAAATTTTTAGAGTGAACCAATTAATTTAGCACGTTTTTCATTTCAGCTCATACAGTCGGTATACGTTTAATTGTCTGCCTTTTTTCTGCTTCTGTCAAAGTTGTACGAAGGTTGGGCTAAAGTTTATAAATCCCCACACAAAAGGAAATTAGTTCGTGAAGTGGATTGTGATTAGGGTCAAGGTTGGGGTTTGGGTAGGATTAGGATTAGGGATAGAGCTAGGGTTAGGGTTAAGGTATTGTGTGGGGAATTGTTCACTACTTCCGAAAGCTGTACATACTTTTTTAATTCCATGTTCAACCTGAAATAGAAACATTCTAAAAACCGGAGAGACGTTTAGCCCGTAATAGAAAGCCCTGTTCTACATTATTTCTCTGTAAAATCATCGTGCTTCGCTCCATGTACAAATAGTATGTTTAAATAACGAGTTAGCCCTGTACAACTCCTAAGAAATGCTTTCAAATTAGCTAGACAAGGTCACAGGGGCTTAGTAAGAGAGACACGGCGACATAACTACCGTGATGAGTTTCATCATAAACACTATTAATTATTAATTAAAATTTCTGATACTTTAGCGATGTTAGTTAGCCGAGTTGGAGTTGTTATATTATTGTGGGTAACTGGTTTTTATTACATAGTGGGTAACTGGGATCATCAAAGAGCGAAAAATAGTAATAATAATTTCTATTTTAACCTTTTTTCATTGCCCGTTGTTGGTAACAGTAACTGCACCTGCAAAAGAGTTTGCTCAAGCTCCTGGCGAGACAAGAGTTTTGTTGTTGAAAATTTCTCTAACACTTTTCGCAGTTATTAAATAAGGTCAACTTGACTTTGCCTCGACTTTGCTTTAAGTTTAGCTGTCTGACATGTACACCATCTGACAATGTGCAATGTGCACCATCCGACAATATACACCATCCGACAATGTACACCATCTGCCAATGTACACCATCTGACATGTACACCATCTGACAATGTACACCATCTGACAATGTGCACCATCCGACAATATACACCATCCGACAATGTACACCATCTGCCAATGTACACCATCTGACATGAACACCATCTGACAATGTACACCATCTGCCAATGTACACCATCTGACCTGTACGCCATCTGACAATGTACACCATCTACCAATGTACAGCACCTGACATGTACACCATCGGACAATGTACACCATCTGACAATGTACACCATCTGACAATGTACACCATCTGACATGTACACCATCTGACAATGTACACTACCTGCCAATGTACACCATCTGACAATGTACACCATCTGACATGTACACCATCTGACAATGCACTCCATACGACAATGTACACCATCTGACAATGTACACCATCTGCCAATGTACACCACCTGACAATGTACACCATCTGCCAATGTACACCATCTGACAATGTACACAATCCGACAGTGTACACCATCTGACAGTGTACACCATCTGACAATGTACACCATTTGACAGTGCACTCCATACGACAATGTACACCATCTGACAATGTACACCATCTGCCAATGTACACCATCTGTCAATGTACACCACCTGACAATGTACACCATCTTAAAATCATGTACTTCTCAACATGTTAAAACATAGCAATTGACATAGCGATAAGCGGAATTGCCGAAATAATTATTTTCAGTGTACAATTCTAATAAGCCTTTTCACAGTTTCGTTTTGCGCACGCGCAATTGCTGTACATCAAATGCGTTGTCTTGTACACTTAACCTTTGACCTTTTCACGATTATCATCAATCGCTAGAACTATGAAAAGGCTTATTAGCTTATGATGAGAATAATATGCAAGAATTAGCTTGCATGCTAAGCGTTTTATTCTGAGTTTTCGTGTTTAGCCTTACAGAAGAAACAAGCAGCAACAAAGTGTGCGAAAACTATGATATAAACAGACGTTTTATCGTCACAATATTTTGACAGATAAATTGCAACAAACAAAGTGGGGGAAACGGTGTGCACGAATTTATTTAGATTCGTCACCTCAAAATATTTTGAGAGCTTCGCCTCAATAAGCTTCCCGAGGGAGAACAAGTTTAAGAGCTGAGTTTTCTACGTGAAGAAATTTGGAGTGGAAAATAGAGAACGCGAGAGTGATAAATGTATTTGTAATTAAATTAACGTAAAAATTAAAATGTTTGGTAGTTCTGTGATGCATTGATAGAAGCAGAGGGGAAAGAAGGGGAAAGAGGAGAGAGGTAGAGAGAGAGAGAGAGAGAGAGAGAGAGAGAGAGAGAGAGAGAGAGAGAGAGAGAGAGAGAGAGAGAGAGAGAGAGAGAGAGAGACAGAGAGAGAGAGAGGGGGGAGGCGGGAAAAGGAGTTAGAAACGGAGAAATAGAAAGAAAGGAAGAGAGAGATAAAAAGAGAAAACGGGGCTTCATTAAGCCTTTGTAGCTTCTGTACTGATTTATTATAAATTTACAGCAAAGCGTGATGATGATGATGACAACGATAAAGACGGCAACGACGGTGATGATGATGACGATGCTGATGAGAAGAACCAAGATAACAGGGATTATGGCGATGCTGACGATGTTGGTAGGATCATGCATCACAATGATGTTGCTCTTTACAGAAAATTGCACACTTCCAACGTGCCACGGAAGACTTCAGTATTTACTTGTGAGTGGTAACAGCCCTGCGACTAGTGAGGTTAAACACATGCCCAAACTATTATAGCCTGCACTTTGGTTTCAGCATCCACTATTTCCTGTTGTCATCATTCTTTGCCCAGAAGACACGATGGGCTCTGCTGCTGGGGAAACATGATATGACGTGGACGCCCGGAAAGTCAAACAACCTTTAAGTCCAGCATAACTTGAATACTTATTTACTACCATCATCACCGTTGCCATTACCATCATCATTATTATATTTAATATCATCGTCACCATCATCGGTCGCAGTCATCATTGTTATCATCATAATTATCGTCGTCCTTTGTGTCATGATCATCGTCCTTGTCGCCGTTATCATCATCATCACCATCACCATCATCGCCATAGTCATCATCGGCGGTGTTGACCATGTAATCGTTATCCTCCTCAGTGTCATCGTCATTATAATTGTCATCGTCGCCGTTGTCATCATTTTCATCACAATCACCGTCGTCATAATCATCGTCGTCGTCGTCGTCATCATCTTCATAACCGCCATCGTCATCATCAGCATCATCCTCATCGTCATCATCGTCGTCGGCGGCGTTTACCTTATAATCATCATTATTTTCAGAGTCATCAATGATCTCAGCGTCATCAGTCATCACCACCAACAATGACAATGATAAAATTATAAGAATAATAACAACAAAAGCAACAGCAGAGCAACTAAAACAAAAATAATTAATTTGTTTTCATTTTTTCTGATACTGGTCTAATCTAATTCCAAATTAAACTTATTATCTGCAACCATTAGTATTTGTTTGCAAATCAGAATGAAATTGTAATGAAACCGTTCATCAATATAAAATTAAACTTTTACAATTGTTAATGCTTCACACATTGTACAAAAGAGGAAAATCAGAAAATTTAATGAAATTTTAATGATTATTTATTTACATTTCATTTGTTAACGTACGGTGACATGAATTGTATTATTCATAATATTATATCTTTGCTCAATTTTTTATACACTTTTATTATATTTCATAATATTTTAGAACATTGAAAATGGTGTCGGTAACAAGAAAGTGTTTTATTTTATTTTAGCATCTATTTTTCTATAATTTATCGGTGTGTTTTGTACAAACGTAAGATACTTCATTGCAATAGAATTATATCTACGACTTATAGTAACTTTCGTAGCATCTTTGACTCAATCTGTTACTACAAAATATTATATAATTATCATAAACAATATTAACGTGATCCAGTATCACTTATATGTGCAAAAGCTTGTTGATAGGCCATAATGAAAATAACAATTTCGAATACAATCATGATTTCAATTGTAAAGTTGGTTAAAACTACGATTTAAAAAAATTCGCAAATTTGATGCATAATTCCACAGATAAATATTTGTATAAATATATACAAAGACAAAATGTATATATACATATACACAAATGTATATATATATATATATATATATATTCGTTTTGTCTTGGGTTGTATGACCGAATTGTTTAGATTTCGGACTGCAATTACGCAGTCTTGAGTTCGATACTAGCAGCTGCCAGCACCAGGGCATATAACCTAAGAGTTATTCGTTGTTTGTGCATTGCGTTCTTAACTATATTGTTGTAAGTGTAAGTTACTAAATAGCCGTTAGTACTAATGTTAGATTAGCGACGGTAAATAAATGTTGTGTTTTGTTTTTATCTTTTTGCCTTTTACAATCAGCCATTAAAACGCATTGAAATCGCACTTTCAGTCAATAAAAACGTTGCTTGCATAATTATTTTGTTCGAGCGTTTGTATTTACCATGCGACTGACTCGCTACAGTTGCTTGTAGCTTATATTCACATGAAGCAAAGAAGCAAAGAAGTAGAAACTGTTATGACAGCGCCGCTTGTTCGTTGATAATTCATGAACGAAAGTTTTCATGCGCCAACTAAATATTTTGTTCATTCTATATCCGTATTATTGTAAATAGCTGTCAACCGAAACACGCTAAAGATGCAGAGATGCAGTAATTAATGCAACTTTATGACATCTTACGCAAGAACCTGGTGCAATTCCAACACAGAATATGAGTCCATTATAGCCGCTCTGTGTAGGCCACAGCTGTCACTGCAAATTATGATCTAAAGTCTGGGTTGTATAGTTTTATAGTCGACCACTATATAGTAAATAACTTATCGGTTTCGACCTACAATCGCTGGGAAAATTTCGCCGAAGGGGAAATTTCGTAGTGCTAAGATTGTCTGAAGTTTTAATTGTGAAGAAAATTTTAAATCTTGAAAAACTGATATTTTACAAAACGTCTGGATTTATCATGGTTACAAAGTGTGGTAAGATACGGTACAGCTTTAGTGATTTTGTCCATTGCATTCTAAAGTCACAACTACTTATTCTTAGCTGTATTTTGTTCGTTCGTAGCATGCCACATAATATATGAACAGCCGAGTTTAATAGGGTCTAAAATAGTATAAAACTACAGGTAGCAAGTTTGGTCATGTAGAGCGATATATTCGTATAAGGTGCGCACATGTAATAATGTCAATAACGCATTTAATAGGGCCTGTGCTCTTGAGTTACATTTTGCTAATCGTTTTGTGAAAAACGTTTTATCATAAGAAGTTTAGAGCACGAAAAACGTCTTATTAAACCCTTGAATGATTGAGCTGTAGACAAAGACATCGTATGCATACGCACTTGCCTGCGCTGCGTTTTGGTATGACAAATTTCAGCTCAATGTAAGATTTTTAACATTTTAATTAAAAATTGTAACACACGCAGACATATAACCAATTATTTGTGTATATAATTTACTGCAGGCTCCGTCTTCACAATTTTGATGCGGCTGAATGTTGAATATAATTGACTGGAAAGCAGAGAAAAGATTTCAAAAGGGAGGCAGTAGAGCTCACAATACTCCTGTTTAACCGCCCCAACCATGGCTAAGTGCATTCATATGCAGCTGTCGACTCATGTAGCTCGTGTGTTGATATTTTTGTGGGTTATTTATAATAAACATCACCATTCCAACAGCGAGTAATATTAGACACCAAGCTTGCCGCCGTTGCCAGCAGATGCAAACTCCGACTTTATACAAAGAACTTAATAAACTTCTCAATAAACACTATAGTACCAGTCCAAACCAAATAAAATGAAAAAGTCCCGCTAGGAAAACTCATTTAATTTCACGATACGTGTTATCAGTCAGGCTTATCGGACAGAATGAAATCTCTGATGAAGCCATTTTTTTGTTTTCCGTATTTTTGTTTTTCTTTTGGACAAATCAAAATACAAACAAAAAATACAGTCCAGATGAGTAGCGCATCCGGTGAGCTACATGTTGTTTTATACTTACATATGATTTTTGACGGCTAATTTTGTATTCTACGATAATTGTCTATTCAATCCAATATCGAACTCTACCCCTCGTGCAGCTTGTTTTGCATGATTTTGGATATTTATGTACGCAACGAGCACACGTTGCGCAGAACATAGCTTTAGCCTGAAAACTGAAACTCAACTTGACAATAAGGCCACGTACTCATGCCTTATAATTACTCATATGCAGTTAAGTCTAATCGAACGGGCAGAATTGCCGAATTTAATTTACTGTGACGATTATTCACTAATTACCCATTTTTTCTCAACATGAAATTGACTTTTTAATTTTAATGCTTCTTTTAACTTCGCACCGTGTGATCTAGGCTCATCAGTCTTACGTCAGTTTTCTGCAAACATTTTTACGACCACTACGGCAGATAGACAAGCAAACAAACAGGCAGAGTAGATCACCACTATTTTATTTTAAACTGAATGATTGGAACGGGTGACTTTGTAATGGCGCCAGAGTCATGCTTCTAAAGCGTATTCGACTCATTGTACATTTTAATACAAGTCATGAGCACACAGTTTTCGCATCGTATCAGATTTTGTTATTTTGTTTTGCATCAATATTTATGTAACAAATGCTTGTCGTCAAGCCTTCTGTTTACTCGACTCTATAACGTTAACATGCCATAACTGTTCACAACCTGGACGATGTTTTAAGAAATGAAAGAAAACCAACCAACATTAATGTAAATATATGTATGTTTATGAGTAAACGTGGAAAACCTGCACTGCTATTTTCCGTGTTGTTGATTTTCTAAACAAAAATGTTGACGTATTCGACATTATCAATAAAACCTATATGGAACGTATTCTCTTCTTAAATTCATCCAAGCCTAGTTTTTATTTATCAGAAATATTCTGAAATAAATTCTAAAGTGTATGTATACATTTTTTACCAAATGTTATCAAAGCTTGAGGGACACATAATATATATATACAGAGCTGGGCGTGGTTATCCAAGTATAGGCTAGTATACGCAACAGCCTAGGGTTCCTCAAGCTCTGATAACATTTGGTAAAAAAATCTGTTTTTTTCTCTATAGTTGTGTTAAAATATGTGCTAATTTGATTTTCAATAAATAGTAAACTAGTGGAATTTCGTAAAGAATATTTTTATTGACAAACAGAAGATATATATTCCAGTTTATTTAAAGAATTTGCAATAAGTTTACTTTAAGCTGCGTAGCTGTAACTAAAATATATCAGGAGTAAAAATATTCAAGACGGGTGCGCAAGGGGTTAGAGGGCAGCTTCTTGTGAAGGGCCCCCATAATATAATTACCCTAGGGGCCCCAAAAGGGCATAATCCGGCCCTGATACTGAAAGGGAAGCAAAAGAAGTTAGGGAAAAACTACATCATAAGGAGTAAAATATGAGAGAGCTCTCCCGAGCCTTGCGATCAAAAACTTGAAGACATTGCATGCCCTTTATAGTATCACAAAGTCCCTGAGATGAATAAATAATCATTGCGAGACTCTAAAAGGCATTTAACCGCTTTTATGTTATAAAAGTTTATTATGTCAACCGCTTTTGAGTTGCACCCAAGTAGTTACTTACTAGTATAATCAGTGAGCTACAGTAATTATTCAGAAATTTAAAAGCTAATAGTTAGTACGTCTCGTTTTTCCACATCTCGCCCTATCCCATCACACCGTGCTACATTGCATGCCTTGCAACGTTACATCACATGTCTTACGTCACATCACATCACAACACCTCACCTCACATCGCATCGCATCACATCACATCACATCACATCACATCACATCATATCATATTCATATTCATAAAAGCGCGTTCAGACTAAGAAGTTTTCTCGCCAAGCTACCTCGACAAGTAACTCGCAGGCAAGTAACTCGCAGGATATCAGCTCGCGGCAGTTGTCGAACAGTTTGTAATAACGTGCTGACAGTAACTCGCAAAGCAGTTCACACTTGCGAACTCGTTGTCAGAGAGAAAACTCGCGATTGAATACTCTCTAGTCTAATTACATCTCAACTGATTGCATCGCGTCATATCATATGCAGCAGTAATAGGCGTAAACAGTTATAAAATCAAAGATAAATTACGCAAGTGCTTGCGCTATGTGCTTTGTGAGAAGTTAAACATGTCAGGACTTGATTAGCAAATGAGTGGATGGTCGCTCAGAGATTTTCTTTAAGTATATCATTTGTCATTCTATTCAGGACTTCTGGCTAACAAATGATGCTGAATGAGGAAAGTGCACGTAATATGTCTGAATGCGGCTGCATCTGCTGGTTCAATGCCTCATTTTAGAAGGCTATCCTAATAACGAGGCAGTGCCGGTCCTGCTGGAAAAATCTACATTAAGCAACCCTTGTCGCTGGGTGCTAAATACCGGCTTGTTTGTTTTTTATGCACTGCACAAAAACGCAAACATATGCACCGTTAGTATTTCAAGTCACACGCATTCGTGTATATGCTGCACACGCAAGCACGCATTCACGCAGAGTGACACGCTGACACCTATAATGACGCTCTAACACAATTTTCAACTTTCGAGCTCCAAAGTGTGTCACGATTGGTTTAGATTAGTCGTTTTCTTTTGAAGTGATTTTACAAAGACTTCGTATCAAAGCTGAAGCCTTATAGTTATGCGACCGAGTCAAGGCGCAGAGAACTGATCGTAAATAAACAAAAGTTTTGTCCCAGTAGCCGCCCAAATTTACTCCATAGCCGCTACGCCGCGATAATTTGGAGCAAATTGCCCACAAATATAAACACAATTTAGCAGACATGTGATCTGCAAAGGTTGGTTTTGATTAGAAGAGAGCCGAGTCTTTCGGAAACCCGTTTTGCTTTGACTTCACTGGGAACAGTAGTGCAGCGGAGACTACAAAGGCTGCTGTGTAGCTACAAGGTTTTATAGGCGTATAATATCGCTGTCATTACAGAATGTTATGTATAAATACGGGTATAGAAAGCCTGCTAACCACGTGTGTAATGGGATTATATTGCTGAATATAACATAGCCTACGCATTTGTAAGATATCTAAAAAGCAGGTTTGAAGTTGGTAAAAAGATTTAATAATAATAACAATAGCTACAACAACGAGAAAGACAAAAAACAATTGCAATCAAAATACATTAATTTTTTAATTAATAGAGGCCTCAAAGTCTTCCTGTAAAAACTAATTAGGTCTATGGTTGGCCTGTTTTTTTAACTTAATTTTTAACTTAATATAAGTCAGTCTGAATAACGCCTTTTTGTACTGATTACTATTATAAAGTAATCACTGTTTGTTCTGTCCTGCGAGTTTTTCAGAATTTCTTCCTTAAGTCAAACTTAGGCGATAATGGTGGGTTCACTTAATCATTTCTGTCATCAATTTTGCATAATGAACAAACTCATTAACTCTGGTTTTCTAATTAGAAATTTAATCATTGATATTATTTGATACACCAAAAGTCGCAATTACGAATTCTGAGTTCTCCCCTCCCGATAAAGGAGCCCGGCTCAAACAACATCACCGCAGCTTCGCAGGGGACGCCGACCCGCAATTACCGCATCGTTTTGCTTTTCAAATTTTGTTCTAATTAATTCTAAACAAACATTCCGTGAAGCCGTGCGCCTTGTTCCCGAATCGGATGTTGATTTTGGGGCGGCGCTGGTGTTTGTTAGATTACCGTTACCTATTTGCTAAATGAAAGCCATGTTGGATAACAGTGGAGCAGTAAATCAGCTGCAGGCCGCATGAGGGCGCGTCGAGGAATGGTCGTCAACGATAAACAATCGAGTAGTTGCATAAAAAATCAATAAATGAGCAGAAATCTTTGTTAGAATGTTCTTAAAACTTTGGTTTTACATTCAGCGTACATTTTGTATTCTCAATATGTGTCCAAGTTTCGCTTTAACCATGAGTTTGTTTCTAATTCTATAAGAGAAGCCATATAAATTGATGATGCTTGTTGAGGTACTGCCCAACTCCGCCTGCCAAGTTACTTGCTTCAATACTAACTATAATGAATCAGCAAGTCCATTTACTTGCCTGTTTTCCTTGCTCTGAACAACTATGCAGGCCTTTAAATCAACAATTAGGCCTAATTTGTGAGTGGCGCGCATTCTGTTCTGCTAGGCCCACACGAAATTTCGGCGATTTTAATACAGAATCTTGCATAGTAAAAACTACAAGTTTAATTAATTTTGTAATCTGTTACTTAATACGCTGATATTGATTAAGCTGCCACCAGCTCAGAGCTTTCATTTGATCAGGGTTTCTAATCATAGCCAGGTAAACTGGACAAGGGTTGATATCACTTCGTATGAAATATTTGTCCTTAATCGTAGATATATTTCCAAAGTTTTCCAATAACCCATGATTCCACAAAATGGCCATTACTGCAAGGGCTCAGATTACGTTTGTATTGACTCAACTATTGTACTCAACTGTTCGGATTATTTATTTATGATCTTATTTATTTAAGTGCATTGTTCTTAGGTGAAATGTTATTGTATAATTTTGCAAAATGTTCAACTTCTGGAACATAATACCGACTGTTGGCTAAAATTTATCACAGATATTTTGAATTGTACAGGATTCTCACATATTTTGGAGGCTCAAAGTACAGGGTCTACTAGGCCCAAACAATTTATTAATTTACTGAAATCAAAACTGCAAACCAACTATGGAAATTACTGGAAGGAAAATGTCACCAAAGAAACTGATAAAAAATATTAACGAAAAGAACAAGTTACGAACTTATTCCAAGTTTAAAAACGAGTTCGTAGAAGAAAAATACTGGTTGGTAATAAAAAAATCCCGTTAAAAGAGCAAATTTTACAATAAAAATTCCTCTTAGCAATAGACTACGCCATTTTTGTAAAGATAAAAAAATTGATGATGAAAAGCATTTAATTCTTGAATGTAACTATGATTTAAGACAGCCTGTTTTCTCATGTCAATGAAATTTTTCTAAACTTTATTAATCTTTCAGTACAGGAGAAATTTGTATTTCTGATGAATGGAAATGAAGCTGAACTTGCAAATTTAATTTCAAATTAGATTACAGACTGTTTTAAAAGAAGAAAATAATATCTTAGTCGCAGAAAATCATATTCAATTGATAGCAATCATATTCGATTACGTTATTGTAATTATATTATTTTTGTAAACGTGTAAATATTATTTACTGTTTAACCTCTACTGTTTCTTTTACTGTTTCAATAATTATGACGGTTATACCAAAGTGTTGGGATGCATTGTGTGACGTGTGATTTTTTATGTACATTCATTTGTATATTGTATTGTGTTGTTATTCAATAAACTAAACTAGCTTAATGATGCTATAGCAGTCAATTAGGCTTATTGCCTTTGTATATTATGTTGTATTATATTGTATTGTTTTGTATTTTATTGCATTTTATTGTATTCCATTGTACTGTACTATATATATACATTTTATTGCTTTGTATTATCACTCGCTTATCTTCATCAACAAACTTATTATTATCATTTACAATTCAGTTTAGTGTAATTACAGCGTTTCCTGTATAATCGAAACCTTTTCCATGCAGGCAGTTATGAAACTGTCTTTCAAGAGTTCCAAACTGAATACAAATTAGTTTTAAAATCCACAGTGATTCAGAACACGTTACTTCATTCAAAATGTCTTGAATTGTTATAAATCATCGAGGAAAGTTTAATTTTATTTAACAAATACTTGAGTTAATAAAGAATTATGAAAGAAAAAGGAAAGCGTAAAGCAAAAACAAAAATTTAATGTAAAACTTTCGAATTTGATTCGACTGGGATGTCTTACTATAGATTCAAAACATGCCGTAATTCTGGACTCGTCAAGGTGTTTAGCAAACTGTCTGTAAAGGACACTATGTACGTAAAAAACAAAACAAAAGAATGTAATGACCTTTTAAACAATTAGAAGAACCATGAATGCATGCTCTCGTAATCTTGGTGGTTTTTGAAAGTCTAATTTTAAATCTTAAATTTTATCATTCTAAATTATGTTTCAGTTTAGGGTCTGAAGATCTCCTCGTAAATTATCGCGAAATATTAGCGTTTTGAATAAAAATCATCTATTGACCCATTCATACCGGCTAAGTAATTTGGGATTTATAGTAAATATTCTTTGCTCTAGGACCTGGAGCCCACTTTTGGCTATTTAAATTTATTTAGCTTTTCATTTTTTCTAATAATAATAATAATAATAATAATAATAATGATAATAATAATAATATTTTGTTTTAGTAATTTGAAAAATTATATTCACCTTTCTCACTGTCTGTAATTTAATTTGGTTTTAGAGCGTGTAAAAATGTTACAAGCTGTTTTGGGTAGCAAAATTACATAAACACTTTGCTTAATAGGAATTATAAATTTCCACGGTAGAAGAAATTGGGGAATTAAGATTTAAAATTAAAAAATTATAATTAATAAATTAAATTAAAATATAATAAAATAAAGTAAAATAATATAATATAAATTAAAATAAAATAAATTTGAATTCACACAATACTGGTTTGTACAATGAATGTTTTATAGCACACAGTTGTTAGCCAAGGCAAATCTCAGACTAGCTCTGCAGTGCATTTCCAAAGCTGATCTGTAATGTACAATGAATGTTTTTTTTCAGAATGGTTAGTCAAGGCAAATCTTAGATTCGCTCTGCAGTGTTTCTTCCAATTCTGGTTTGTACAATGAATGTTCTAGCACGGCAGTTAGTCAAGGCAAATCTTAGACTAGCGCTGCAGTGTTTTTGCCAATGCTGGTTTGTACTATTAATGCTTTACCACGGCGGTTTGCCAAGGGAAATCTTAAAGTAACTTGCAGTGTTTTTTCCAAAACTGGTTTGTACAATGAATGTTTTATCACAATGGTTAATCAAGGGAATGTCTTAAATTAGTTCCGCAGTGTTCTTCCAATGCTGGTTTATATAATGAATGTTTTAGTACAGTGGTTAGTCAACGGAAATCTTAGAGCTCTGCAGTGTTTGTTTAAAAGCTTCTTATTGCTGTCGATATTTGTTTGAAATGGCCTTAAGTTTGAGGGAAACAGTAAACAAGCGCAGAGTACTCTTACCCCAGGGGGATTTCTCAAGGAAATACGATCCACTACTAGCGGGAAACTTTGTACAAACACGGATTATCCTGAAGGAAGAGTATTATCCAGAACAAGTAACTGGAGTACAGGGTGGTCACAGTTAATAATTTTATAAATATTAATTTGTAGGACACTAATTACAACAGTTCCGGTTTATTTGGCACTTACATTAATTCTGCAGATAATTAGGGATATTTGGAAAGAGGCAGTACGTAGGAGAAATAACATGCAGACTTTGTAGAAATACAGTTTGTTACTGATTCTGCAAATTGTAATTGCAAAATGACATAAACAAAGAATTTTAAGTCCATTTTTGTAATAAATAGGAAACAACCCTCAAGTTGGCTTAGGTCAAAGGCTAGGATTATGCCTATCACATAACATTATCAACAACTACGAGAAAATATTTAGCTCGTGGTAAACTTGAGCTACGAAATTATTGAACGCGGTATTTTGCATTGAAGTCAATTCATCTTTAGTGTTCATCTTCTCCAAGTTTAATATTTTATGTAAAAGTACATTAAAAATCCAATTATAGCTGTCTATGTATGGTGGAACAGACTTTAAGACAGAACAGTAAAGCGGGCTTTCATTTATATGAAAGTATACAAAAACAACCTATTTGTACGCATAAATACCTGTAACAATTTCACTGGATGCGAGTCTGAAAGGTATCTAAAGGATTATAAATTTCATTAATCACGGACAAAAATAAAAAAATCACGTTTATGTTTAAAGTACTTGCTGACGTGGCAATAAATATCGTGCAGGAAACGAAACATGATAATCTAAACATTGAGAAAGTAACCCAGTTAATTAATAGCCAGAAATTTTCTCAGTGAAAAGCATACAGAGAAAGCTATATTTCAGTGGTTCCCAAACTTTCTCGGACCGTTACCCAAATCGGGAAACCCGGTCGTGTCCATTACCCCCCCCCCCACCTAGTACTACTTCTCCAAGTCAAAAAGTAAACACACGTATATATCACAAGCAAGCAAAATTCTAGCTAGTCCAACAAGCGAAAGATTGACCCCATGACACAGTGTTGCCTGCCGGAGGCAGTCTCTTCAAGAAGAAAACTACGTAAAATGCATTCCGAGCGAAGTTTTAAAAATTTTCAGAGGGGTGCCCGTTACCCCCCCCCCCCCCCAAAAAAAAACCATATTACCCCCGGGTGGTAATTTACCCCTACTTTGGGAACCACTGCTATATGGGCTAATTAATTTAGAGATCTCAGTCTCGCGATTTGTTCAATTTCGGGTTCTGGAAAAACAGGCTTAATCCCGGATTTTGGAATCGCGATCGGGATTGTAAATTTAAATTGAAAACTCACACTAGTGACAGTCTATTGCGGTAAAGTATGTTAATTAAGTTTGGTACTGTTTAGAAAAGTGCTAGAAAAGACTTAAAATATGTAAATTAATTTGCGGTCACAAAATGCGGACAGAAGCTGAGCCGTATTTCATAAGAACTTACAACTATTTTCTGTTTTTCATTGAATAATAAAAGTTTGCCCACAAACTACCAGTGTTAACTTTAAAACAGCATTTTTTGAAAATGGAAAAATGAGAGGTTTTAATAGTTTAGTAAAATATCTGCTTCCTACGGCGCAGCTAAACGAGGGACAAGAGAAATCCCCCTTACAATGCTTTGCACAACTTACCATCAACTTTTAACTCTAGTCTACTTGTGAGACGTCAATATAATCCTATTGCTTGTTGAAATTTGTAAGACACGCTTTTTGAGTTCTCACTCCCCTAACTTTATAACTTGGATACGCCCCGCGTCCAGCAAAAAGAGGCACACAAAAACGCTCATACATTGTTATCCTCCAACCTTTGCTGCTTCAATAAAAGGTGTCAATATCACCTAAATTTTGTTTTCACTTTTGACCCCCAATGGAATCCCAACAGTTACAACTTTCTGAAAATAGGTAAAAACTACGGCCTGCGTATGTTCAACAAGAATCGTATGTACGCCACGTAGCCAGGATCAATCATTGTCAAATGAATAGTTGTGAATTTTGGAGCATACAGTCTGGTGACGATTTTAGTTGGGTAATGGGCTGACAAAAGTCGTAATCGTGTCAGCTGCTTGACAGTCTCACGCAACCTGCACTGTAAATGGTTTCAAGCTCTGCCTTTTAGTTCGTTCCATTTTTTATTATTTTTTCTCTACACGGTTATGCATGTCTACATGATATATATGACTGTTTTACTCACAGATAAAACTTATTTAACTCACTGGGCTCTGCTTCTATGCGGGTGGGAAGTAAACAACGGGCTGGTCTATTGCAACTTTAATTTCAAGGCCTCTTAATTGAGGAAAAAAGTTTACCCACTTCTAGCTAATATATACAAGTGTTGTTGAAAAACAGAATTCTACATGTATGCGTGTTGATTTATTAGTGTCATGTATGACACGTGCAATGTTGTAATTTATTGCACCCGCGCTTGCAGACCTGTTTTTGCATAGATTTAAATCACAAAAATACGTAGTCTATATTTAAAAATGCTTAATTTATAGCGACTTATTTGACCTCCCCCAAAAACCTCGCTAGTTGGGGAAATTTATGTTTGGAAAAGTGTCGAAATTGCTGCTTGGTGAATTGTGACAAAGTTCAAAATTTAGTAACCTAAAAATATCACAGTCGTGTATAAAATCTGTAATGCGTTAAAAGTAAAAAATATTGTTAATTTACTCGCCACCTGTCTTGTAATTTTCAAACTTTTGCTTCCTATGTTGACGATGTGAGTAATATCACGAGGTCATCGAGGCATTTTATTGCACTCATAGAAACCCGTCGTGATTATCATGCATGATGCTGCGGCGTAAAGCTCTCGAGTGGCATAGATGCTGCATTGTCATTGGTCAATGCTTGTACCCAGTGTTACCTAATGCCTTTGCACTAATTTATCATGATCTTCTGCTTTTTTTTCTTCTTATTGTGCAATGTTTAAATTGAACATATTGTTTTGATGTTTATTCATACGGCCCACACACTTGAAGTTTAGTAATTAAATTCAAGTGTATATGGGAAATGAAAACGTATGAGAAACCGTGTTCCTCGTCTCTTGATTCATTTCTCAGTCTGTAGTGAGCAGCTCACTTCTAGTATTAAACATTAACAATGCTTTTTATAGGTACTAAATTGATTAACAATTACACTGTAATACTTTTTAACTGTATTATGTATAGTGGATTAAACAAATAGCATGATTCGATAGCCAAGATTCTCCCGAACAGAGCAGTAACTATTTTGCAATCATTTAGTTGTGTCTGTGTTCAGTTCATATAGCAGCAGAAAAGTCATAAGTTCTGTAAAATCTTTTTTGAATAGGAGTTAATAAATTGAAAAAAATTAAAAGGTGCGATAAGAGTAGAAGTAACGGCAGCAACGCTGGTAAGAACAGCAACGGCAACAGCAATGGCGGCAGTGTGACAGCAGAACAAGTCAACATTGTAGAAAATCAATTACTGTGATTAACAAATTCAGACTAATTTCTACTATTTGTGGTTAAATGAAAAATACAAGCAAAATATCGTTTTGCATGAAACCAAAGCAGTTTATTTATAGGCCATTTGTTTTAACAGTTACAGAAAATATACAAACACTGAAACTTCTTGTACTATGACGACATACACAGACAATGAAATAAACATTGTTGTGGATTCATCGAGTGATGGTCGTGCGAAGCTCCAATAAACATTTTTGAATTAAATTTTCAAAGAATGTGCAAATGTTGAATAAAGTGCTTATTTTATCATTTTAATTATAATTCTCCAGTTATTATGTTAAATTATGAATAAGCATAATAAAGTGCTTATTTTATCATTTTAATTATAATTCTCCAGTTATTATGTTAAATTATGAACCATGTCAGGTGTAAAACCCGAATCCGGTACAAGCTTGTCTGTCCAACTGACATTACTAATGAAGTGACAGACAGAATCTTTAAAATTTAAGGTTTCAAAAGTAATTCATAGGCCCAGTATGATTAACAATTAATAATCATCAACTTAAATAATGCCTTGTGGTGTTCATACAGTCATAAAAACTATAAAACATGATAAATTTAATAATTATTAATAATTTTCCTTTTTAAATTTCGTACTATTCGTCTGCCAACAAGTCTTCGTCCAGATCATCCTGCAAGGGAATACAAATGAAACATTTTAATAGTTTTAATAAATCCAGTGGCAGAAATGAGAATTCTTAGGGCGCATAATTATAATGGTTGGTGAATTACAGGTTGGAAAATGGTTGGACATCTATCGAAGCGTTGGACACAATTTAAAGTTCTTAATTTCTTAGTTTAATGATAATTTCAGTGAGTGACACTTGTAGTGCAAACGCTGCTAGACAAGTATATTAGCACGAGGCGACTAGTTTGGCTAGAGGGTCAGCAGAAGACGGTAGTACTCATGATGAATACTGATGAATAATTAATAATAATAATGATGATGTACTTAATAATGATGAATTTCCTCGAATGCACTATTCTAAAAATGCAGAGTAGAGAACTAGCAACACCACAACAGTACAGGCATTTTAATTAGTTTACTTCGCGGGAGAAGTAGCAAAATCAGAAATTTATGCCAGTTAACAACAAAAAACGAAAAAAGTTAAATAAAATTTTGACGGCAAACACTTGTAAACAAATGTAATAAGAAAATCAAAAATAATCTAAAGTAAATAAATACAATTTGAATTTTGTATATGTATAGATGTTTTGTATAAACCGTTACAAAGCTTTTAGTAATGAAACACTGTTAGAATGACAATAATACTATTTAATTAAGAAACATATTTCACAAAAGCCCGCCGGTGTTGTAACTGTACCAGGTTTCTACTATGTTACTGCAAGCGATAGTAGTTATTTCAACTTACACAGTATTTTATCAACATAACGGTGGAAAGAAACTGTACACAGACCAGGAAGATCATTGTTTATAAACAGTTTGAAAATATTAGTAAACAAACAATTGTTTTTCTCATACAAATAACACAGTCATAAAACAGCAGAAACTCTAAACCAAACGTACTTCAAACAAACCAAAGATTAAAGTGAACAGCTTACTGAAATAAAAAGAATGGCGACAAAATAGGTCCATGCGTAGACAAAAATTTTAAAATTTAATGAAAAGTTACTTTGTTTTACAAGAAGAGAAACAAGACAGAAATTGGCTGACTAGTTTAGCAGGCAATAATAAACTGTTGCATGTTTTTTCTAAATTATTTACATTTTCGCATTTTAAACAAACACACAATTGAGGAGGCATATTTTAATAGTGCAGATAACCTATCAGCTGTTGACACGGGGGAACAACAACCCTGCCCCCTGGGGGGTACTGATGTAAACCCGACTGGCGTGTTTGTTTACAAGAAGAAAGCAGTTGCTTTTTTACTCGTTTCGCTGCCAGCCAAGCTTGTTTCAAGGGCTATCGAATTTGATTTGATACTCGCTCATAAATATTGACGCAAACTGCGAGATCTGTTTGCAAACCGGGAGTGCACGACTACAGTTGGTCGCAGCGACGAGGAGCTACCGGAATCCGGACCAGCGGGATATCGGATTCGGATTGCAGTCAGAGTAGCTAGCAAGCTGTGAAAGTAATGGTCGTCATTAGGAGGCTCTGATATTCATGTGATAATCTATTAGACAACTGCTGCTAAGCAAGTTAAAGGCTTGAAACAGAGTAACTGATGAAATCAACCGTATTATTATATTATTATTAGTATTGCATTATTAGGAGGTTCAAAAACTGTTCTGTTGATGCTAAGAGAAGACTTTTTATAGCATTTATAAGGAAATATTGAAAATGTAGTGCAAGTCAAATGTATGTTAGCTACAATGTACATAGTTTTTCCTGCATACGTATGAAAGCTGTGTTTAGTCACAGAAGTAGGCTGTATTTGAGTCAGAATACTGTTATTAATAACTTGCTGTCCAATACTGATTCAATACTTAGGACGAACATTCTTAAGACGTGGCAAACAATTTTATTTACCCACCTTAACTAAGCCTTTACTGTATATAAGCTTACTATGTTTCTGTAAACTAACTCTGTGTTTTTACTTGTGCCTTATTTTTATTATTCTATAAATGTCTGAAATAAAATAAATAATAATAATAATAAAATCCAGAAAAAAATGCACCGAATTTCTCTTCACTTCTCTGTTTTAACTCGCATTGAATTTAGTGGGAAAGTTCTTAAGGGTTAAATCAAAACTGGACCCAATCTAAAACTGTAGGTCAAAATAATCTTTTCTGTAAAAATATTGAAAGGAAACATACTGTGTTTTTCAAAAATGACTTACGTGAAAGAATTATTACCACACAAAAACAATTTCACGTTAGACGGGCACTAACGCATAGTTTCTAGTAAATATGACAATTCACAAAGGACATACCCCGGCATCGATGTTGTCATCAACATCCAGATTTTCCAGATCTAGTTCTAGTTCTTTCTCAAGCTGTGCAACAACATCGTTATCCTCCTCTTCCTCATCTTCGGCTGGTGCTGCTGACTTACTGCTCTGCAAAAACTGAAAAAGCAATAAGAGCTGTCTTATGCCAATGCCTTAAACGTTCGTAAAACTGCATAACCTTAAAACACGTAGAAAAAATAACAGATGAAAAATACAAGCAGAAAATCATTTTGTAAGAAACCAAAGCAGGTTATTTATAGGCCATTTATTTTAACAGTTACAGAAAATATACAAACATTGAAACTTCTTGTACTATGATGACATACACTGGAACTAAACATTGTCATGGATTCAACGAGTGATGGTCGTGCAGAGCTCCTGTAAACATTTTTAAATTAAATTTTCAAAAATGTGCAAATGTTGATGTAATTGTTGCACAGAAAACCAGACGAGCAAAGTGCACAAAAAAGTAAAATAAAGTGCTTATTCACCATTTTAATTACAATTCTGCATTTATTATGTCAAATTATGAACCAGGTCATGGGTAAAATCTGCTACAAGCTTGTCTAAAAGAAAAAAATGGTTCTCAAACATTAACGAAAATTTAAGCAAGATAAAAATGAAGAACATGAGATGGAACAACTTTTTATACAGTTTTTCACCATTCAATCTAGAATGTGGCACTAAGCGATAGGTTGTGGCAGGATCGGGATATAGTTGTTAGCAGAAAAATCCTCTAACATAAGATGCTGAACAGCAAAGTCTATTTTAGGCACATTACAGTATGGCTTTAAAAATCAAGGGCTATACATTGCAAATAAACTAAAATAGAGGCAGTTTTTTAATTGCCATCCTTCCATTCTCCACTCAAGATCTAGTGTTGCTTGATTTGAGCAACTATTGAGTTTCAAGTTTTTAAAAGTCTACCACTTTGGCTTTTTTTCATTTGAAGCTATCCAAGTTTAGCTACATGAACATAGCTTAATAGACATGGATTTGGAGTCTGAAAGGCATGAATATGGAAAATATCAGCATTGCATTTCAATGTTTAGAAATCAACAACATAAACCAAGAGCAATGAATATAAAACATGTTTTATTTTACACTTTTAAGATTAACATATTAAAAAATCAAAACTTCCAACTATACTAGCATAAAAAAAATAATCCAAAAATAACTTCTATAATGAAATCAAGAGAAACTAAAAGTCACAACATTAACAGTTTTAATATGTACAAACAGTTTAATACCACACGCATACAAAAAGGGATGTATCTAAACCTCGTAGTTAAGCCAGGATTTACAAAACAGAACAACTGGACACCCAAAACCACAGAATAGATTACAAACATCAAAGATCAAGGAAAGCAGAGAGCAGCCAAGGTCAGTACAGGTCACGTTTCAAATATCACCACCAACAGGACACCAGCATTGAATGTTTAGTCTTCAAACTGCATCACCTACTGTCCATCGGGAGTTCATCTGAGCTGAGTAGTATCCACTGGCTCCAGCAAAATTCATTTGCATTAATCGCTGAGCTACGGGGCTTGTCAAGCGTTGAGAGCTTTGGATTTTAGAAGACTGTCCCAACAGATTAAAGCCTATCTAAACCTTGTTTACAGCAGCAATGTTGGGTGTGAGAAAGACTATGTGAACGTTGGAAAATATAGGTAAGCTTAGGTCAAATGATAAATGTTGGTCTTACATGGCAACTAGCCAACAAATGGTTTGTATACTAATAAACCTCAAAATAATAAAGCTTAGAATGAAAAGTGCACCATGATCCTCGTCATCGTCATCATCATCAACATTATCATCATCATCATCCTAGCTATTTTTATGATATTAATACAAAATATGCCATTTTGCAATAACAGCATATTTTTGCATATGAAAAATTTTAATTCATCAGTTTCCTAATCGCTAATGTTTGCTTACCTGCATATTTAAATTAATTAATATTAATTTCATTTTTTAGCTATATTGCTTGAACAATTTTGTTTTGCAGTCAAGCATAGGTGCATTTGTTCTATCTTATTTGCAGTGTGATTCATGTTTCTTGAACTTTATCAATCCAGCCAAACTGTACATGCGCAATCGTATTATTCTTAATAAATCATCAGAGCTGTTTCTTAAAAAAATTGACTTTAGATAAACTTCATTCCATTAATCAATAATGTATGGGATACGATAGTTGTGGACGACAGCGCAAACAGTGAACAGGCTTGTCCCAGCCTCCCCACCAGGCTCTTCCTCCCCATTAGCAGCATCCCATCCTGTACCACTGTTATTCCTAGCCACTTATGATTGGAGCCAATAGTTACCAAACACCCAGCAGCAGAACGTCAACACAGACAGTCATGTTGACAAACATCGGAACAGATTCCACAAGTGAAGGGTTACACTGTGTGACAGGCCACACTGGACGTGTGCCATGCTCAACCAGACAACCAAAATGATGTTATTTCATAGAGCAGAATACTGGCGCGCAATTATGCAAAAATGTGAAAACTAAAAACTTGAACGGTTTATTGGAACTGTTGCTCACTCAAAATAGTCAAAAACTGGCGTTATATACCTTAATTAAAGGAAAGATCAAGCCTTCTTGGAGATGAGGCTTATATCAATGTTCGCAAAAAATGTCAGGATTTAGTAATAAAACTACAATCAGTTTCATCTCCATCGAATAAACCAGGAGTTGTGAATATACAAGATTTTTATCTCAAAAAAAGACAAAAGGTGAAATTTTGTACCAAACTTTTTCTCAGTCAAATTAGCTGTAAAATAGGAAAAAGAAGATTGAACTAATGGTAATGCTGTCTGATGTACTCAAGCAATTTCAAAAACGAATACCACAAGAAAGAATGCAAAGCACTAAGACTGTTTTAACTGCAATTCAAAACCAGAATAAAAACATAATCTCAGGATTGCACAAGAATTAGTTAATTTAACATCACTATTGTGTTCTAGCTCATCTAGGAGAGAATAATAATGTTGTAGTTATCACTTGTGCTAGCATTATGTTCACACCATTAATTTATTAACGTTACTAAAATTTGTTTTTGAAAAACAGATAGTGGTTTCATAACAGCATAGCAAATACATGACTCATAAGACATCACTAATTTGATGTTTATGATTTAAATATTTTCATTCCAATTCGAATGAACGTGAAATATTTCCCAGTAACAACTGCATAATTGTAACAAACAAGATCAGCAATAAGTAAATTCGACCGTTAATGGAGTGGAAATTTTAAATGAATACGAATAATATGTTAAAGAGTTCTAAAAATAATCATGAATATCCAGCTGTTAACTGTCCAATCAAAAACTGATAAGTGATAGAATACGACTTGAATGACAGCAATTTTTTCTCTATTACTGTTCAATTCAAGCCACATTTTTCACCAGCCAAAAAAAGAAATTTCAAAAACTCTCAATGTTTAGATTAACTTAAGTGATTGAGCACTTGCAGTGCATAAAACAATTACAATTATAAACTAACAATAAAATCATATTCATTCTATATTATTAATTGCCAAGGTTATTCCACTATTATGCAATTATATTGTCACCAAAGTAATGTTTTGGGTACAACCCATTAGCCATGAATTTAAATCAATTAAATTTCGGAATTGTGAACGAAGTAAAGTTTGAATTTAAAGGAAAACGATACCCAATCTTAAACTATAGTTGTAAGCAATTTAGGCTACAAAAAATTAAAGGAAACATGCTTTTTTTCAAGAATGCCTTACGCGAAATAATTGTTACCACTGAAATGCAATTATGCGTTCCTGCAGCTAGTTCTTCGCTGCTGCATGCATTTTGCCATTTGCTAGTTAGACGGGCACTAGTGCCTCGGGAACTCATTCCAGAACAAACAAGTGCTGTACCTCTCACTTCAGAGTTGTTCGGTTGTGACCAAGTACACATGGTTGAGAGCTCATGTGGAAGCACAACGGTAAACATGAAATTTGAATTTTAAAGTTAAAATTTACAGAGTTTTTTAACTGAGCAGCAACATGCTCATAGAATGTTTGTGCTGTTAAAAATTGTGTATTTGTGATGTCATCACTAGTTGGGCTCGTTCACAATTACTTAAGTTTTTCACTTAAGTTACTTAAGCATTATTATAAGTGTCAAAATCTATACTTTCTATCGTACTTCAAAATGGGACACGATTTAAAAATTCATACTGTTTTCCTTTAAGAAAGCAGCTATTTAATCTACAACCAGCAAGTAACTGTGAAACTTCAATTTTTTATGTTTTTAAAATGTGGAAGAACAATTATTTTCAAACACTCCTAAGTTACAAACGGTAAACTACAGTACCGACACAAACTGTAACATTTCACCTAACCCATAGAAAGCCACCCTTTCAGTATATTCTATAGTCATTTAGAAATAATGGCTCTAAGTTTAGAGTACACGTCATACTGAACACATTAGACAGTATCCAATGACAAATGAGCGCTAAACGGCACAGGTTGTGCGTACTAAAATATTGTTGTTTTTCATTTACTCAAGCCAGCTTATTTTCACAGCTCTGACCCCTAGTGACCCTGGCATGAAACTCGACCTGTGGGTAGGCAGACAGCATTGAATGATATATAGTCGACAACTGGTACCAATGAATAGTTTCCGCTTACTGCATGTACATCAGCTAATGACTTTCAAATCTAAAACTCCTGTAACTTCAGCCGAAGATTCACACGAGAAAATAGGACCAATTTACAAGCGACAGTTTGATAGCCACAGAAACGATACAGGAAAGTGCAGGCAAGAGTGTGAATGAATGACAATGCAGAACAAGTGAAATACTACTACAGAATTCATTTAGAAAATACATCAACCTCTAACATTCTAACATGAAGTTAGAGCAAACGAAAAATGGAGTAACTGAAGCAACGGAATGATATAGCTTAATTGGATAATATCGCAAAATAGCATGTCTGCATGCTCAATGTTCTGGACAGGTCCCGGATCCATCTAGTCCACTTCACACATTTGTCCATTCAGAATGCAACCTGTCTTGCTGTTCACAGGAAAGTGGTCAGCTTATGAAGCAAATGCTATATCAGGTTGTGTGGCTGGGTTTAGGATACTGATTAGGAATTACAATAAATAACACATTATGTATTAGTGCAGTATAGAGCAGCTATAACCTCAGCCCCCAGAACAAGACAATTATGGCATCCACTTTAATAGTGACAGTTTGCTAACTTTTATTCTGCACCGTTTTGTTGTCCCAAATCTAAATAAAATGACATTTATTTTTCATTGCCTTTGCAGTGATCACCCACTTGTTTACTAACGAAGTCTAGTGCTGCTTAACTTCAGACTAAGCCCAGCTATCAACCACTGTGTCAGCACTGTGTCTAGTTAGTTTTATTCAAAAATAACTGCAAAATATGAACTGCAGCAAACAAGTGGTAATAATCACTTCAATTAGATGTTACTCTTGGCATTCGTATTTAAACACATATAAATTTAGCTGACATAAATTAAAGAATTTAAAATGCAGTTCTGACATTTAATTTCTGTTACCTCAAATAAAAATTGAACTGATATGTAAACAAGTGGGTGTGGAATACAGCTGTTATAGTACTGCATTTCGGTACATGTACTATGGATGCAAACAGCCAATTTTTGTCTGCAGAGACAGTGTAGCTTGTGTTGGGAAACTAGAGTTGTTGACAAACTTTTGCTTAGAGCATAGCACGGTTATAAATAATAGCGAAACATAGTTTATGACTGAATTGTCTAATATTAGTACTAATTTAAATGTTGTTAACACTGTACTGTTTCTTTGTACTTAATTTTTGCAGATTATTATCGAAATCATTACTATAATAACATGGTTAATGTCACACTATAATAACTATTACTATTATTACTACTATGTCAATATTCTGATAATGCTAATGTTACCAAAAGACCCAATAAGAACATCCTAGTCTAAACCAACAGAATATAATTTACTATATCAAATAAACATGATTTTGTTAGTAGAAACAGTGAGAACAACAACACATTGTGGATACTGTTGCCACCACTTGGCAAACACTTTAACCAAAATGTACAACAGACTCGAAACTGTTCAACTTTTGTGAAAAACAATTATTTCAGACTAACCTCTTGCTCGTCAGCAATTGCACCTTCACTGACACCTGGTGTGTGTGGAGAGAAACTCCCGTCTCGTTCAGCCTTCAGCATCTCTTCTATTGGGTTTCTTTCATGATTTTGCTGAAAGAAAAACAAGTTATTTTTCTAATTAGCTGACTTAAAAACCTTCAAAAATTAAAATTATTTGTGCTCATTTAAAACTCACACATTTTTGAAAAAAATTATACAGCTATTTGCTCTTTGTTGTATTATGCATGCAGAAAGCACTGCTAAGCCGCTGTCAAACAAATAAAAAGAAACAGTCTGTCTCTGTCTTTGTGTAGTTAAGTACTAATATGATTTTATATTAATATGTCCATTTGATTTCAACCAGAAAAACAATTAGTTCTTGCAAATAGTGGTAGTTACACTAAATGCTGTCATGAGCTTTTTGGTTACAGATTATTAAAGTTCGTAAATGATTATGTTGCTATGCATGTTTTTAGAAAAAATATCCAACTATGTCCAGCGGTCGGATTCACAAAAGTTTTTTGTGATTTTCTATGTAAGTTTGTGAGTACGAATGTTTTAGTGCTGTGCACGGATTCACCAAGCCTGTCTTTGTAAAAATCTTCTTCAATTTGTAAATTAGCAAGCTGTGCACAGTTTAAATGGCTATGATTGGTGTTTTCGTGAAAGAGAAAAATAGGTCACAATTTTCAGAACCTTCCTCCTTTAGTTAATTAGCTATTAGATTAATTGTTGCAATTATACATAAATAGTTAGGTTTGTTAATTCTACCACATCACAGTTCAACATTTAGTTCAACATTTAGAAATCCATAATCAGGAGTAACATGATGTTATTTAATTTGCAATAAAATCATTGTCCAAGAGAAATATCTCAGTAGGCTGTCTATGAAAAAATTATACAAGTGACCTACCAGCAGCATTGCCAAATAAATCCGCACTAAAAACCAGCTTTGTGAAGACGTCACTGAGTTAACGACATTGTTATTACATTCACTAAATTGTTAGTAATGACGTTGTTAACTTTGTAACAGCTTTGTGAAACTGGGCAATGGGGTAAAACTTCATCAACAACAAACTGTCTGTTTCTGAATAATAAACTCGTATCTGACTACCCCAAATACAGTGCAGCTATACCAATATGTTCAAATCTAGTTTAGTGAGATATTGTAGTATATATAACGACTGAACATAAAGAAATACTTCATACCGGAATCATAGGATACGCTCGAGCTGGAGGCAAGCTGCCTCCATGTGTCACATTCTCATATTGTTCTGCCACCGCTGCTTGTTGAAGGCCAACAAAGAGATTTTCATAGTCTTCTGGATCGGCGAGCGAATCTGCTGATTTTTTATTTGTTTTTCCTAAAGTTTCCTTCCACAATTTTACAATCCTGTAATTTTAATAAACAAGCATTTTATTTTGGCATATAAGTGAGAGAGTAGTAATGTTTTAAGTTAGAATGACACTACATGATGAAAATGTAAACACGTTATGAAATGGGCAGTAATCATACATTCACAATGACTTTCTTTCACTAACAGTGACTTTTGATAAGACCTTTTCCAAAACTGACTGAGAAGAGTAGAGGTCAAATTTAACGTGAAAACAAACTTCTCCTTAATTAAAAGAGCTAACAATTAACCATTAACTTAAAAGTTCACACTAATTTTATTAAATTTCATAGCTTCCTTCCTGTGAAAGTCATGTTTAAGGTTGTAGATGAATCACTTTGTAAAAAACGAATAAAACACTATACTACATATTTGCACAAAACTGAAAGCGTTTATTAGACTACATACACATATGTAGAATGACTGCTACACTGATCACTGAGAGTTAGACGGTAAGTAAAATGAGGATCACGACTTCTGCACTGCATTGAGAGTGAGACAGTGACTAGAAAGTAAATCCAGTCAGTATATATAGGTATAGGTAATTATGCAAACTTGGCTTCATAAAAACCATTACTGTAAAATAGGGAGAGATCCAGTGAATATGCATATTCACTGGACCGAACAATTATACTAGGGGTGAGTTTAGCTAGTAAAATGTAAAGGGATTAGTTAATAGATGGCAGCACCTAAAAATATACAGTTACAATTTCCACACTTCCTAATCAAATCAGGCTTTGAAATTTTAGATTCCCGGCAAAACATTTTGTTTGGTTTTGCTCATGAAACTTCAGAAAATCACAGGCTAAACAACTGTGTTAGCAACGACTTTCTTGGATACCTTGTCATTTCTGTGACGCTAAATTTGTAAACAATGCTACACAGCAAATGTGAAAAAAGATAAACAAACACAAAAACTTGTGTAACTAAGCACTAAGGAGTAAAATGCACAAAATGAAGTTCAAGACTTTGTTTGGAAAAGTCACATTTAAACCAGATTTCCTCTTATAATGCATTATTTAAAATAGATTTGTTAACAGTACAAAAATACGGTGTTTAAGTTTTTGTTTGCAAAAGCTTCCTATAGGGACAATTAAGCCAACAATTTGTTTTGGGAAAGCCAGTTATCTATTTGGGGAATGGGTATTTCTTTAGGCTGTAACTTACTGTAATTTGAAATATATACAATAAGTGCCTGTAATACTGAATTGCCTAAATGTTCCTTATATTAAAATCTTAACTCCCCGGTTCCCAACCTTTTGGACTCCACGTACTCCTAATTTCTTTACATTATCTTCTGATACCCCTTCACCTGCTATAAGCAAAATGAAGAATCAACACTCATGAATGTCATGAATATTTTTATTATCTGCATAATGCATATTGTTCCAATCAATTCCGCTAAACGAGAGTTCAATGAGACGGCTGCTGTTGCATAGCAGAAACTAACTTATTGAATTGCGGTTCAGTTTTAGAGAGACTGACTCTCATGTCTCCGCGGATGTCAATGCGGTTTCGGGCTTTTGTCTTGATTGTCACCATCGTTGAAAAGTCTGCTTTACACAGGAAAAAAGTTTACTGAAAGCTTTACAGTGGACAAGGGTCAAGACTTCGACCAAAAACCATGAATTGTTGGTACAGTCGACAGAAATGTTTGTATCGCCCGCTGATTATTATATAACACTACTTTTTTAAAAGGCTTCTCCGGTGCCCCTTGTGGTGTTCGCTGGTACCCGCAAGGGGTACTAGTATCCCAGGTTGGAAACCGAAACATTAGCTTAAAAAGCTGTTTAAATGGCCGTAAACGCACGTGCATCTTAAAAGATCTACGTGAAAAATTCCAGCAATGACGTCATCATTGACGGGCACAATTTTGCAACGGCAGGAAATTTTCAAACAGATCTTGTTCTCCTTTAAGATGTATCCACAAATTTGCCTTTGATTTTTGCTCACAGTCTTTGCTCTGATTAAGATATTGCAACAGGTTTGAGATTTTGCATTAATTGTTCACAGTTTCTACACTGCAGTAATTAAACAACGTCCAGAATTGTCATTAGTTTTTGTGTCCACAATACATGTACGGATACGCTACGCCCACGTATTTTATCATAGTCTCTTAGTTAAACTACACTCAAAGTTAAGGCACGAGCGTTCAACATTGGCTCTCTCTGAAAGGGGAAGAAAAGACAATTTTAAAGTATGCACCAAAAAACTTTTCATAAAAAGTTGCACTACTTGGCATTATGCTTGCCTGTTTGGAAGACTTACATAACTAAAAAGGAAAGCAATTTAAAATGTTTGCGCTAATTGGTAAAACGCACTGACTAGCCTTCCTGGTGTACACCACAGGCCCATTAAAAGGCGTATTATTAATCTTATTAACAGGAGAAGGTAATTTTTTTATACTTTACTTAGTTAGTGAAGTGTGCATTACGAATGCTTTGATCGTTCTTTCAAACTGTAAGCAACGTTAGCTAAACCTTTTTTCGCACTTTTAGTTACTATTAAAATGCTTATTGTTAAAATGACAGCGTCATCGCTGAAGTTTAAATTTTCAAGTTTTGTACAGCGTTACTGTTAAATACAAGCTCTGTGCGCAAAAAGACAACATGCAAGTGATGCAAAATTTCAAAACGAATTTTTTGGCTTCATGTAAATAAAGGGTTTTCTTATCCTTTAAGTTAGCGACTGAACCTTTACCTCTACTAAACATCACCCACATTTGCACAGAATTAATCTAGCGCAACTAGCTTCTCTTGTATAAGACATACTCACGACAGGGACCCTCAATAAGAACAGTACTTTGAGAAGCAATAAAAGCAAATGTGGGCGGAGCTTAGTTCTTGTGAAGGGAACTCACGTACGTCATACCATTAAAATCTGTGCTGCCATTCGCTTCTTCTGTCCTTATTCGTTTGATGTAGAAATCAGCAAAGTCCAGTGGATTGTCTTGATTGTGGTGTTTCCTGTGTTCTGTAACCACTTCTCTGATTATCTCCCGGATTTCATTCCTGTTTTGCATCAGCTGCTTGAAAGCTGCAAAATAAAGCTTGCAAAAATTAAGAAACAAAAACTGGCAAACGAATAATAAAAACGAATGAGAAAAGCAATAAAAGAAAGAATGAACAAATGAATAAACAACAATCAAATTAAGAAGAAATAAGCAAGTAAGTAACAAAGAAACAAACAAACAAATAAACAAACAAGCAAACATACAAACAAACGACAAATGAGCGAAACAAACAGACAG
>JAQGDQ010000420.1:0-10000 GCA_030141605.1 Tubiluchus corallicola
ATATGACTGGAACATCTGTAGTCCAATTTTTATTCCCCATAGTAGAGGATTCTCAAAGAACCCATATGTATGCTGATGTCATCATTTTGTTCAGCATCGAGTTTTAGGTCCAAGTCATAACCTTGAATAATTTGACAACTAGTACATATTGTCACAACATTTTCAGAGTAGGATTTGGGCTTAGGCAATGGTATGCTTAGGAACTAAGACAGGAGCCATGTGAAATTAAGGCAAACTGCCAGGTCACACATGAGCGTAAGAATCTACAGTTAATATATGAGTGAACCACACTGTACCAGGCACAGTGAAGTGATAAATGCAGTCGTGCTGCCAGATCTGCATCTCAATTCATTCAGTCATGCCTTCATCTGCAAATGTGAATAAGCAGAAATTTCTAAGCTCGTATTTTCTAAATATTTTAGGTTGTTGTTGATTGTGAAATTGATAATCAAATCTCCTTTTTAAGGTAAAACATTGCTATACTGTAAAAACAGCCAAAATAGAACAAATGGAGACAACTCATTTTCAAATGGATACCTAAATTTGATGTGATATACATAAGGAGTGGACACAGGATGCATTTATTAAATTTGATACCTATAAAATTAGCACTGCTGTCTTGAGTTCTACTGTTTCATTATATATTTTCACTGGTGCATAATTCAAAAAGTGCGAAAGAAAAATAAAATAGTTTAAGTAAGATTGTATGGCTATTCGGTTATTGCACTAATTTTGTTTTTCTTATTTTCCTGCCCGCTTGGTCCTGCCCACTGTTGGCTGTCGTCATGGCGATGCAGCAACAAGAGGCCACTCCATCCATTCTCGTGAGTGCGTTTTTTTACTTGGAGAATGTGTTACATTGTACCTTCCTTATTTTCAACCTGCTGTGTCATTTTTGTAGTCACTGGTACCTTTGTAAAGTAAATGGGGTAAGCCGTGGGATTGTAGTCTTGGATTTAGGCATTTTTACGTATTTGGTGTAAGGGAAATGGCTAGCTCATCTTTTCTATTAAGTTAAGCAAAGTTAGTTAATGGTTGGACGACCATCGGTAAAACGTCTGTGCCATTTCGGGCTCTAGGCATATGTTGTGCCTGTTATTTTTCATACAACCTGCTAACCTCATTCAGGGAAAATATATGCAAATTCCAGTAAGGTTAAGACACCCTGACATTTTGAAAAAATAGTCCGGAATGATTACTGATCATAGATAAATTAGATTTTTTGTGGTTGTTTTTTTGGCATTTTAATTCCGATTTTTGTTTTTAATCAGATAGTACTCTCGTGTTTTCGTTCCTGAAATAAGTTTAATAGAACTGATAGTGTGTGAGATTCTGTTTAAAACAATGTACAAATTTTGAAGTGGCTCATTTTCATAGAAGTTGTTGTCAGTGCCTTTGGCAGCTTTTTGATGGATTTCATCAATCACATATCCATTAGCCATTGTGGATCAATTAGCTAGTTTTGGTATAAGTTCTATAGGAATTTATGGAAGTAGCAAAATTACGAACTAATAATAATTTTCAAGAAATGATTCTCATGCTTTACAGGTTTATTTCATGTGGTTTGACCTAAAGATATCCGTTTATGTTGTCTAGAAAAATTAATGATCTGTGTAAACATTGGCGATGTTTTTTTGGTCATTACCCTCCGAAGTTTTAAGAATGTTTTCAATTTTTTGTAACTTGCGTTTGAGTTACGTGCCAATGGACAATGTTTGGCCAGTCATTCTGCCTATTTACGGGCTTTTTTGCAGTATATTTCTGTATCATTTACCTAAACAAATGGTTTTGTTTTCCGGTCTTTTTATCCTGCATTATGTTAACCTTCATCCCATTTTGCAATAACTTGTAGTAAAACATTGCCATGCTTATATAAACATATGCATGAATATCTTTTGCCATGTTTCATTGCTTAATTACTAAAATAGCATTCTTTTTTGCTACTAACTATCTACACAAGTCTTTTGAAATAAGGATACGCATGATAACAAACGATCTCATCTATCAGCAAATATCGTCAATTATCAAAGAGTTGAGGATATGAGGGCATTTCGCCTGATTACGGCTTATTGTTTGACAGAGGAAATCGAAACAATTACATAAATGATAGCTTAGGAGATATGAAAGATCTAGAGTCTATATATTTTATCGAGTTTTGCCTTTCGGTCTTTGATGAAATCTTGTCAGGCAGAATCTTCAAAATCTTTACTAAAATTTATTGGCAATTTTCGATGTTCTTTTGTTTGATGTCATTCTCCCTGGTATACTCGACCACAATATTAGTACAATTACTTATTTTTGTTTGTTTATTTATTTATTGATTGATTGATTGATATATACATCAAGAAAAAGTAAACAGCAAAATTATAGAGGCATATTCACCACGACAGTTTTGTATTTGACTCTGCCATGGATGTCAGAAACGAACTAAATCCTCGAACAGGCCGCTCCTGTCATCCAATCAAAGTTTATTCTCATTTTGAATTTGTATTAAAGCTTAGCACATAATGTAACGAGAAGCACTTCAACAGTAGAAAAAGACACAACGGATTAGAAAAAAAGCATTCCACCCCCTGGCATTTTCCAGCATTGGCTTCTACGAGCCTGAAACCCTACATAGAAACAAAGTGGTGGCTTCACAGTAATATAACTATCAGTCAATAAACTTTGACCTAAATGACTGTGATGTATGCATCATTCGTGGATTTCTTTGACTGATGATTGATGCCAACGATGACTACAGTAACAAAGGTCATTCAACGATAATTCAATGATACTATGCTGTGCTATAAAACGGGGAAATCCAGTTTAAAACCACTACCATGCCATTACTACTTCTGTAGCTCCTGCTTCTACTGTACTACTGCTGCTACTACTGCAATTGCTACTACTACTACTACTTTTGCTGCCCGTTCTACTACTACTACTACTACTGCTACTACTACTACTACTACTACTACTACTACTACTACTACTACTACTACTACTGCTACTACTACTACTACTACTACTACTACTACTACTACTACTACTACTACTACTACTACTACTACTACTACTACTACTACTACTACTACTACTACTACTACTGCTACTACTACTACTACTACTACTACTACTACTACTACTACTACTACTACTGCTACTACTACTACTACTACTACTACTACTACTACTACTACTACTACTACTACTACTACTACTACTACTACTACTACTACTACTACTACTACTACTACTACTACTACTACTACTACTACTACTACTACTACTACTACTACTTCTACTACTACTACTACTACTACTACTACTACTACTACTACTACTACTACTACTACTACTACTACTACTACTACTACTACTACTACTACTACTACTACCTCTACTACTACTATTATTACTACTACTACTACTGCTGTACTACTACTATCGCCACTACTGCTACTACACCACATGTTTTTGTATGATGCTATTACGCTAATGTAAAGTTTTCAGCGTCTTTAACACTAACAGCATCATCTACAGATAATTTCGCTAAAACTAGTGTAATTTAAACTAACACATGAGTTTGAAAAAACTAAGGTGCGGCTAAACAGAGCAGGGCAATTAAATACCTGTGGAAACTGGATTTCTAAATATTGTTCATTACTAACGCACTTTTCGCATTGTGGCGACATCTACACCATTTCGAGTTTTGGACAGCCTTAATCTACTGGACATTCTCGACTTGTATTAACCGCATTTCTCAACAAATGCACACTTTAGATCCACTGTATATGTGGCAGAATAAGGTAAAGCAAAGTAAAGCAAGCTAAGGTAAGGTAAGGTAAGGTAAGGTAAGGTAAGGTAAGGTAAGGTAAGGTAAGGTAAGGTAAGGTAAGGTAAAGCATAGTAAAGTAAAATACGAAAAAGATCAGGAACACGAGGTAAAGTGAAAAGAGAAAGGTAATTAACGACGAGGCAAGATGTTTTAAAGCAAAGTAAGTAAAGTAAGAAAAAGCAAAGCAAAGAAAATTTTTCGATTATTTAATTTAATATTAAAGACATATAAACTTGTTATTGATCTTATACAAATTATGCGTTGCCAAACTAATATAATAACCATCACAGATTATACTTTTTTGTGAAGATTATAATTTTTTATCCTAGATGGCACTAGTACTCAACGCACATGACAAGTACTCTGCTTTGTGTAGCTCACAGAAAACTGTTACGTACTGACACAGTTTAATGAGAGTTAATTAATGAGAGTTATTAATGCAAAAAGGTTATGAAGTCTAATTGAAATCAAGGAGGTCAACTATGGCTTCAGTTGAAACGGCTAGTCCTCTCTCTGCTTTTAGCCCAAGATCTAAATTAAGTAACCTACAGTTGCTCTTTTCTTTTTAACTGCTGTTCTAAGACCGCCCCCTTTGATTTACAGTAACTGGTTGTAAAAACATGATAAGGTAAAGGCCACAGCTTCACAAATAAACAACGATGAAACAACCAAAACTTGAACGAAAATATTTACTTACCAGAATCCTCCAAACCAAGCAAATGATTAATATTAGTGCTGCCCTCTATCGACAGCGGCGACGGGGAGCGATCAGCAAATTCCGGAATTGGCAGCGTTTCGAACTGGCCCCCGAATTCACCCACAATGCCACGTGTCTGTGACAAAAGCCGCAAGAATTCTACTTGTTGATACGCGCTTCCGTCGTACGACCCCCCGTCTTCCGAGTCACTAGTCCTACTTTGTCGAAATAAATGTCTTCTGTTACGACTCAAACCTTGAATGATGTGAGAGTCGGAAGGATGTCTTTGTAGTTCGTCAACACTACGCGTCAAATGACTTTTGGACGCATAAAACTCGGTCTGTACCGAATGACTTCGGAATTTCGGCGTGCGCACGACTAATGTCGAATCCTGGTCGGTTTCACTGACTTGTGGTGCTGTCCAGCAACACTGAACTGCAACTTCTTTCTGCCATGGGTACGGGTTATCGTACCTTGCGCCCGTTATATCATATTCCTTTTGTAATACGTTACCGCACTCATCGTCATAACCGGAAGCGGTCGTCGGTTTGTTTACGGTACACCGATTAGAGTTTGATTCCATCAGTTGATTCGTATTTGATTTCATCACCAACATGTCAGCGTTATGATCTAAAAAGTCTGTCATTACGGCGAAAATTATTTCTTTTTCTGTTTATAGTTATTTTTCAAGACTAGTAGATTTCTGAGAATCTTAGTGCTCACAGGACGCAATATGATATAGAAACTCACGTTGTAACACAAAGCCCAGTGCACTCGTCTCGTAATGACTTGACTTTCTGGTTTCTGTTTTCTTTATGCGGTGAGATCACGTGACACTCGTGATTGTAAAAAGACAAACTCAGGTGTCAGGTGGCAGATTCCAGGTGACAGATCAGGTGGCAGATTTTTGCTTACTACGTGAAATCAATCATATGAGATTAGGCTTTGCCAAACAATTAGGTGGTAAGCTTCATTACAATGTCCGCGTGACGTCATCCGGATTATATGCACCTGCAAAATGCAATATCGGATTTTGATAATAGGATTTGCAGTTGCAGGCATGCAGCAAGAAACTTTGCAAAATAACAATAACAAAGGTCACAACTTGTCAACAAGTATCACGTGCATCATGCAAAATTTTAAATAAACCATTCATGCTAATGATGCTGGAGATAACAATAAACCATGACGATAATGACGAAGATAGCAATAATGAAAATGATGACGGTAAGAATGGCGATGATAATGATGATGATGACGATGATGATAGTAAAGATCGCAAAAATGACAACTACTATGAAGATGAAGACGGTGACAATGGCGTTCACAAGTTCGTGACCTGGTGCCAAAAAGCACTGTTCGCGACATATGCAATGAGACTTTTAGTTCAAAACAAGTTATAGAATTTAATCGTTACTAATGTTGAGTTTCTTTATGTATCAGGTTTATAATTCAACTCTGTTATCTTCCGTTTTTGCTATAATAATAAGGCCTAGAGTTAGTCTTTTGTTCTAGCAATAGATGGCAGTAATATAGAAACAACGACTCGTGTTCTTGCGCTCATTTTGAACAATTTTAAATTGGTGTTCCAGAAAATCTGTCAAATATTTGTGCACCTTTGACAAGTATTTCATTTAATTTGACAATAGATTTGTTTTCTGCTGTAATTTATTGACATTTGAGCACCAAGTAGCGCATATTAAGAAAACAAAAGCAACTTCCATTCAGATCGTAACAGTGTTGACGAAGGATAACAGGATAGGTGCCTCGTTGGGGCAATAATGGGTTAAGTAATGAAAGTTGAGCATGCAAACGTCCTGTTGGGCCTTATTTTAAAAATATTTGTAATAATCAGAAAGCAATATTTTCTTTTTAGTAAATATATGATTTTTTCACACTTTCCTAACATAAATTATATCCTACCCGTAGAATGACCCAAAAGCAAAAGCAATGAGAATTCCCGAAGAACTGCATCAGATAGAAAATTGAAGAGGCTTCTCAAATAACCGGATGGCTAAAAATTGACGTCGAATCAAACGTGGAATCTGAGAACACAGCTCTTAATAAACTTCAACGAGGCACTTGATGCAACAATGACAGCGAAATGACAGTCAACGACAAAGCTAAACACTCGTCTCTAGAACCCAGATGAGTAATGCGTCGATAGAGATTGCGGAGTAAACATACTGACGTCTTTTTGATTGTCCCATTAAGTCTTAACGAAGCACTTTCAATTAAAATTTCATCACAGATAATGGTCAGTTTGGCGTTTCACTTTGGAATGTTACCATTGGTAGTTAGCCAGTCTGGTTTACCACAAGTGAAAAAGGACACAACCCTTAACATTAAGTATGACTTGCCATTTAATGCTGGATCCAGGCTTTTAAGGTGCTGAAATGTATTAAAGAATATGAACCGGAAACTTATAATTGTATATATTTTCTTGTGCACACCTTTAATTACGTTTTAGCTTACTGGTTTTCTTTGTTTAGTCAGCTTCAACTAAGCAGAATGCAATAATTATATTCATGCCTGATCTGAAATTAGTCCGAAATGACTGTCCAGAGTGAAGCCGACCTCAAAACCAAAAGTATCCTTCAAGGATCAGACATCGAACTGACAGGAGTGCCGTACCAAGGTTCAGGTGAGGTAAACATCTAACAACAAAAGCAATAACAGCAGTAACAGAACACAGCAGCAAGTCCGGCAACAGCAACAACAACAACAACAACAACAGCAGCAGCAACAGAACAACAAGCAGCAAGTCCGGCAACAGCAACAACAACAACAACAACAACAACAACAACAACAGCAGCAACAGAACAACAAGCAGCAAGTCTGGCAACAGCAACAACAACAACAGCAGCAGCAGCAATAGTAACAGCAACAACAACAGCGGTGGCAGTACCGCAGTACTACTTCCAGCTTCAGAATAAAGTTCATTAAAGCTATTGCAGCCCTGATACTGCACTGTATCTCATGGCTATCTCATCACTTCTGTACAGGAATACATTACTACGCCGCGCAAAAGATTAGGCTGAATTGCTTTTATCCTTAATTGTTTCCATCAACGTAATTTCTGAAAAACAGTAGCAGCCTTTCAATGACGCCAGGAAAATCTCTGTGATGAAACTTGTTCTTGAAACTCACAAACCGCTTGTTGTGTTTACGATACCTAACCACATCAGTCGATTGCTTCTCTTTCAGTCTTTTAGGGGATGTTTCCGAGTTCACAAAATCTAAAGTCCCGGTATTTGGAAATTAATTACCGCCAAAGAACAGGACGCTACAGTTTTCTACGGAATTGAAGCGAGTTTCGGATGGCTTACTTGTGGCGAATAAAATTGATGTTCTTGCAAGTAAAAATGGCATTCTAGGTTGTGGCTGCATAAACTCTGATGTTTTATTCGAATCTCCATTTTTTAAAAGCTAATGAAACATATTATGTGACGATTTTAAATAATAAATTTTTAGGCTAGGTATTTTAATATGTATTTCAGATTTGTAGTTCGTAATTTTTAATCTATCTTATCAATAATTTTATATGTGTTATTAATATATTTAATAAAGTACTATCTGAATTAAGACAAAAATTAAATTTAATTAAAAATTTGATAATCTTCTCTAAACAGACTGACGATAACAAAAATGTAACGTATGATGTTAATTCTTTTGTCACAAGGTGAACAGAATTAACTAGATGTGTTTTAAAGTTAAAAACTGGCAGTATAATAGGAACGTCGAGTGACATAGTAATGCTAATTACGTAAATTGTTGACATCTCTAGAAGACACTATAAATACGCTTAAGCGTTAAACAACATGATTGCTTTCTTCTCACATAATGCAAATAAGCCTTTTCACAGTTCCAGCGATAGATGATGATCGTGAAAAGGTCAAAGGTTAAGTGTACCAGACAACGTATTTGTGTACACTTGACAACGCCTCGCGGCTTAAGCTACTGTGATAGTAATATGTTTTAACAGCTAGGTAGAACCTTACCTAGTTCATTTTTTCTTGCTCCCAAGCAAGATCCTACTAGCAAATCACTCTGCGTACAGACGAATGCGTAATTAGGTAAAGTTCACGTAAAACAACTGAAGTCACTGAACTGATGCGATAGTGATGCGTTTTGCACACATGTCACATGACGGTTGTAGCTAAGACGCGCTGCTGTGGTATACTTAACCTTTGACCTACAGCAACTGCGCGTGCGCATAACGAAACTGTGAAAAAGCTTATTAAAGTGATTAGCGTTTATAATTGGCAATTGTTGCGTTCCTTCATGAATTTTCCATAAATTGCAACAAGCATTGTACCCACTAAAGACCTCATTGTCTGGAATCCCATGGTTCTGGCTTTACTTGATTCAGGCCGATTTATTTTTCATCAAGGGAATTTTGTCCAAGGAAAAAGTCGGCATTATTTTGCCATTTATGTGCGACCTGTCTTATTCAATAACCAATAAAAGCAGCAAAGAAGCAAACAAAAGCGTAGAAAACATTACACGCGCCTACCTAGTGCTCGCTTGAGACGTGAACTAATTCTCAAATTATAATACCATTGCAGGATATAAGATGAAACGTGCAAAATATACGACGACACGAGAATTCTCTTAGGACATTCAGTTCAGTTCCCGTTGTTGCAGCTTCTGAGCATTTGCATATTCTCACAAAACAAGTAGAAAAAAACGAGTAAACGAAGTCCAGATTTCTATATCATACAAAAAGTATCCCTCCACTTTGCCGGTAGTACAGTTCGCCAGTGGTGCACTTTGCCAGTGGTACAGTTCGCCAGTGGTACAGTTTGGAAGTGGTACAGTTCGCCAGTGCTATATTTCGAAAGTGATACATTACACGGGTGATACATTTCGCCAGTAGTATATTTCACCAGTGGGACCTTTCGCCAGTACAGACTTCGTCAGTGGTACATTTCACCTGCAAAATTTCTCTGCTATGTTTTTACCTTATTCCTTTAACAAAACGTTTCAGTTCGCCAGTGATACAGTCCACCAATGGTTCATTTCGCCAGTAAAAATTCTCGAAGGAGTTTACAATTCCCCACACAACTTAAATACACGAACCCAGACCTTAACCAAAATCCTAATCCTAACACTAAACCTAATCCTAACCTCATTTAATCCTGTATTATTTTTCTTATCATTCTTATTATTATCAATCTATTATTTAATCTCATTCTCAGTGTATGTATGTATAAGCATGCGTGTAGGTTATGTATGTATATAGACATGTTTGCATTTTTACTGAATTAATGTAATTATGACTTTGATTAATTGACACTAGCAGTAGCTGACTGGGTGACCGTATGGGTCTTTCATCACCTCTGCTCATATTTATCTGTATCATATGCGCTAACATCTCAACTACTGTATTAAGTTTATGAAGCTAAATAAATTTACTATTACTAACCCTAATCCGCTTCACTAACTAATTTCTGGTGTGTGGGGGAAATATAAATTTTACT
>JAQGDQ010000420.1:15000-50000 GCA_030141605.1 Tubiluchus corallicola
TTTGCAGTTGTACAACTTGATAAGACTGTATTCGTCTGACTCTATTTCGAACTTAGAGTGCAGCAGTTGCTGAAAAACTCTAATGTGTAATCACGCATTTAACATTATCACTGCCTAATTGCTTGAACTGTAATTAACCCGTGTGACGTCATCGAGGCAGAACGTGCCAGATTTTGCAGAAAATTATCGATTATAAATCACGATGTTAACCAAAGAAAGTGAGTAATAAACTGGAATCAAGTCACACTGGAGTGGAAGTTAACGAATCGCTGAACAGAATAACTGCACGTTCCGATCAATTTATCTGTCGCTGTTTAGACACGAAGCTGTTGCAGTGATGTGCGCAAAGATTTACTGCCATGACTAATTTTAAGTCACAATAGAATGTTTCATTGCCGTTCTGACTGGGTCAGTATAGTTTGCAACTCCAGGGCCGGCCTTAGGTAATTGGAGGCCCTCCCCAAATGAAATAGAAAAATAAAAAATAAAAAAATAAAATCACGCAATTTACGAGAGAGAGAGAGAGAGAGAGAGAGAGAGAGAGAGAGAGAGAGAGAGAGAGAGAGAGAGAGAGAGAGAGAGAGAGAGAGAGAGAGAGAGAGAGAGGAGGCAGTTTGTTCGCATAAAGCAAAAAAAAATGTTACCTCGGCGTGAGGCCCCCCTGGAGGGTGAGGCCCTAGGCGGTTGCCTAGTTCGCCTATGCTTAAGGCCGGCCCTGGGGCCCACTCAAATGTGGAAAATAAGTAACTACTGATGAATAAACACAGTAGAAGGAGTTAAAAAATCAAGTTAGCCAGCAAGTGTTTAGTTACTGCATTTGGGGAAGAAAACTCGTCTTTTGAGACCTGTAAATGTCTAAACTATCACTCGTACCTATCTGTAAAAAACTGTAGAAAGGAGCTGTCATTATTAGTTTTAAGATTTTAGAAATAAGCCTCTACATTTTCAAGGAAAGAAAAATAATAAAAGCATAAAAATTGCACATATCATTGAAGTCATTTTGCCAAACACAAATATTGTGTAATTCGATAGCTGTTGGGTATATATATATGTATGTATGTATGTATGTATGTATGTGTGTATGTATGTATGGTTGTATGTATGTATGTATGTATGTATGTATGTGTGTATGTATGTATGTATGTATGTGTGTATGTATGTATGTATGTATGTATGTATGTATGTATGTATGTATGTATGTATGTATGTATGTATGTATGTATGTATGTATGTATGTATGTATGTATGTATGTATGTATGTATGTATGTATGTATGTATGTATGTATGTATGTATGTATGTATGTATGTATGTATGTATGTATGTATGTATGTATGTATGTATGTATGTATGTATGTATGTATGTATGTATGTATGTATGTATGTATGTATGTATGTATGTATATATAAACACTAAGTAACAAACCTTTGATTGTCTAATCTTCTCCAAAAATATCAGACGTAGCAAATGTGTTTCGCTTGTTTCGTATATTTTACAGTCTGCTTTCTCTATTTTCAGTTAACTCAGCTACAGTTGAGACACAAAAATTAGGTAATTTGCAAAACAACACAGGCTGCCGCCCACGTACCGTTGTTGAAACCGCTAGGAATGCACCTGTTGAAAAATCTGAAATTGCTAAAACAGAGTAACTTGTGGTACGCGTACCCTCAATGAGAAAAACACAAATGAAATCTTCTATGCCTGCGGGCAAACAGCACCGGTAAATATAACGTTGCACGGTTCAAAACGCAAATAAAATTGCAAACATTTTAGAGTTAATGAAACACTTGAATAAAAGACATTTTGTGTGTTTATAGAAACGGCATAGAGAAAGAAATTTTTAGGCTTGCGCAATTAAAACGAGGCCTCTAAGTCAAGAGACAAGATAAATAGCCCTTTCAGGCTGCTTTGAGATGTGGGAGATAAAACTGGAGAATTCTCAATGTTTTAAAGACTGTTTATCTTTATTTCACGTTCACTAGAAAGGAAAGTCCGGAGAGAGAGTGTAATTAAATGTAATTAAATTTATTGCGTTGCTTTATTTTGCTGAATTTGTCCACCATAAAGTTCAAAATATCTGTAAAATTAATCATTCTCATTTGGACAATTTTAGTTATGTTCTTATCAGGCAATATTAAATCCACAACACATAGTGGCACAACTAATTGACATAACGTATGCGTACATATTAAATAAAAAAGCCGATGACCGATGGTGGCTGCTCGATGACCATTGGTCTTTCGCCACCCTGTCTCTATTTCGTTAATATAATTTACTAACTATAGTTTCATAGCATTTGTGTTCTTACTGAGCGAGGCAAATAAAATTTTTGAAATGAATTGAATTAAATAAATGATAATTAATTACAAGTTATTAATTTTTACGTTAAAAACTGTGTGTTTACAGGTGAAATCTGTTCACTTTTCAGCTGCTGTACTCATAGCTTTATAAAATAAATAACGGAAGACATTGCGGAATTTTTTATACAGTTTTTATGGGTTCAACACAAACTAGCTCTCTACGACTCTTGGTCCTTTTCACAGGGAGAGAAAGAAAACTATACAAGCTGAGGACCTGTTCCATAAGAAAAAGTATAAATTACAATTCTGCTTAGATACTTGTATTACGTATGATGTGTAATCCAAATAAGTGAATTAATAATGAATATCCAAATATCTAGATGCTCCATGATCAATGCATAAATTGCAAGTAGACCAATCAAATAAAGATGTGAAAATTTCCAAACCTTCTAAAGAAAACTGATTTCGAAATGCGTGAATGAATGAAGCTAAGCAAATTTGTACACTTCTAACAAAACTGCGCAATTCCACAATACAATGCATATGTTATGACCAATGGTACGAGTTGTTATTTTAACTTGAAGCCTGCATGAATAGACCATAGCATCACTAAAAATAGCCACATCTATTATAATACTAAACCAAAAACAGCTGGTGTAGTACCTAGCATGTGGTTCCTTTCCTTTACTGAAACTTCGACAGTCATGAGGCATTGCTTTTAAATTATTCTGAATGTCTCAATTTTAGAATTCCCGTGCCCACATGCTGGCGCTAGTAAATCTCCAGTCTGATTCCCCAGAAGCTTTTAGACGGGAAATAGAGCAGACACGCAGAATATTTTCAATCAAGTCTAGCAATTGATTGACCAAAATATTGAATCAAACGTTCTGTTAAACAGATCGAAACCAAAGTACAGCACAACTGACTCTAACAGATTCCAATTTGCCAGAAAATAAATTTTTCCTATTAAATTACCAATTATTTTCAGATCCATGGCCAGTACAGCAGCGGCGTATAAAAGTTGGCAAAACTATAAACGCTTATTTTATGATTAATAAACGTAAATCGTTCATTAATTCGGAACTTTGGCCTGCGCTACTGGAGTTATAATTATCGTTACCGTCGATTGTAATCAGTTAGTGATTCTTTCAATGCTGAGCAAGCTAACAGCTGCAAATGACTGAATGATTTGCGATGACAAGGGACTTATGATCTAGTAATTAATTAATACATGTAGTTAACGCGTATTGCAAATTAGAGTCCCTGGCTGAAATCTTAGCTGAGTTCTAAATTTTTCGCACGTCAGATTGTTCCGTTAGTTTGGTTTCAAAAATTTAAAAATTCGCAGGGCCAGATTTTTCAATAATTTTACGAACGCTTTTATCGGTAATATCATTCTTACGAATGATAGCAGGGTTACGTGCGTTTTGTCAAACTTATTAAATTACGAAATTTCGTATAAACTCTTTCGTAAAGTTCTATTAGAACACTTGATAAATACTATACTACTTAAGGGCAGGGCCTATTTCAGCCTAGGCGAGGCCCGGGGACGTGGGGCGTATGAGGCCTCATCGGGGTGGGGCGAAGCGCCGGAGGCCGGGCGCTACCATGGTTGGCGCCCAGAAAATTTTTGAACTGCTAGAACGCCGGAGAGGCATTTTCCGATAAGAGAAAATATGGAGTTATACAGTTGTTAAAGGAAAGAACAATTGAAAGAAAAACTGCTTTATTCTGAAGACCAGTCCTTAATACTTGTCAATGCTGGCAAACGGCGCGCGTGCGGCAAGAGAGGGAGAGAGGAGGCAGTATGTTCGCATAAAGCAAAAAATGTTACCTTGGCGCGAGGCCCCCCTGGAGGGTGAGGCCCCGGGGAAGTATCCCCACTTTCCCCCCTTGAAATAGGCCCTGCTTAAGGGACAAGAAAAAACCCTCTACTTACAAAAAGTTAAAAAATCTTCTTGAATTTTTGCATTATCTATAAGCTGTCATGTTGCATACAGCGCTTACATTAGCAGTAGCGCTGTATTAAACTTGTAAATTTAAACCGTTAGCTGCAGCCATTTTTAAAGGTAAATCGTTTCGAACAAGTTTAGATGACATTTTGTAAAGTTTGAAATAATAATCGGAACATTCGCAGTACATACTTCACTAACTAAACAAAAGTGTAAATTACTTTATCTTGTCAGTAAAATGACTAATACGTTAGTGGTGGACCAGTGGTGGCACTACGCAGGTGAGTAAATAACGTTTCACCAATTAGTGCGAACATTTTAAATTACTCTTTTCTAGTTACACAAGTCCTACAAACAGGTAAGCGTATTGTTAAAGCACAAGTTAACCCTTCATAAACATAAGGCTTAAAAATTCGTTTTGAAATTTTATATCACTTACATACTGCCTTTGCGCGTGCAGGACTTCAATCGGCAGTCACGTTGTATAAAACATTTAAATTTAAACTCCCGCGATGACCGTTAGACGCAGCCATTTTCACGACCGGTCATTTGAAACAAGTTTAGATAACATTTTGTGAAGTTTGAAAAAATAATCAGAGCATTCGTAGCGCACAAGTCACTAACTAAATAAAATTTAAAATTACTGTACCTTGTCAATAAGATTAAAAATACGTTTTTGGTTACTGAGTGGTGCACCCTGGAGGGTGAGTCAGCGACATTTTACCAATTGGTGAAAACATTTTAAATAATTAATAATTTTCTTTTCTAGTTACATAAGTCTTTCTAATAGGTGAGCGAAAATCTAAGTAATATAGATTTGCACGGAAAGTCTTTTGATACATAATCTAACATTGCCTTTTCTTCCCTTGATTTACGTTTGGTATCATGTAATGGCGACTTCGGAACAGTATTTCGGGAGATTTAAAATGAGAAGGAACTAAAATTCTTTTCAGTGCGAGTAAGATATACGCATAAAATTGCTATAAAATAATATGATTTTTTAAGGCGATTTTTCTGAAACCTACTTCAGGTACCCCTTTTCTTGTCGTAATATAACGTAATATAGTAATATATGTAAGTTTCACTTTAAGTAATATAGCTTCGTAAGGAACGTTTTTTGGAACAGACTTTAAAATTTCATTTTCTTCCCCTTCAAAAATTTTCTTGCGAACATTGTAAGTTTTTTGGTTAAACGCGGCGATAATTCAGGGTAGGTCTTAATCTAACGCTATTGTTATTTCACGCTATTTTATCATTATCAGCGTTAAATACTAAATTCTATCATACTAAGCCTTTAATTATGTTCTACCAGTAGATGATATGGACAGTAATAGACTAATAAAGCCACTTCAAACATTAATTGAAAGCTTACACATTGGGCATACAGCTGCAATTAGCTGCTTACTCATTAAGATATCTATTAGACGTTTATACAAGTGTAACTGTGTGGTCACTATGCGTGCTTGGCTACAAAGTTAAGCAACGCGTGGCCTATCTAGTGACTGGTTGGACAAAAAACTATGTGAAATACTGCCCACCTATTTTTATCCTCAAGAAAAAATGTAAATAAACGTGATTAAGATATCTCTGTTGGTTCAGTGTCTCGTGCTAGAATATTATTCTTGATAGTTAGCTACATTCCGGTCCTGCCATAGCCATAAGCAATGAAGTGTTGGAACAGGCATGCGCAGGCAATGCAGCATATTAACAAACAGTTACCAAATTTTAAAACGAAAATGTTGTCTACAGATTATTATTCGTGCACTTACAATAATTGTACACATTTAGAGCTTTAGAGCCGTAGCTTCTATACAGGGGGTTCCAAAAACCAGTCCATTAAAAATATTCTTCTATTCTGAAATGTGCGCAATTTCAGAAAAGGATGTTCTAAAATGGTCTAGGACTGCAATAATGACGTAAAAATGTATTCGATTCTATTATAAACTGTAATTATTTTACGTGATAGAGATAATAATTTTATCGTTAAATTTTTTTCATGGAATAGCAATAAATGAGTTTTTGTAAGGAATGTTCGCGAGCATGCGCGCCAGTGTCGCGCGCATTGTTTCTAGCCGAACAATCACCGGTCGTCTTGTCGAAAATCGCCCATTTCCCTGCTGTCGCTGGATGTGAAAACCCACCCTCTGTGCACCCACTATTAAAGGAGGAATGCAATTTTTGTGTGAACTTTAGGTTTAGGACTTTTAACATTGCTGTGTTTTTTTCTGTAGTGCGGAACTTTTACATATAATGTACCATTATATATTGTTGAAACTGCTTTACTAGGCATGATTTGGTATAATTTTGTAATGTATCGTGGTATTGCAAACCATCCTTTATTATGTACATCATCATAGACGAAAGACAATATTGTGATTAGTATAGTCATGTATTGGGGCGGCATTTGGGTGTTTATGCTTATATTGAATGGATTGTCATTTTAATAAATGACCTCATTCTATCAAGTAATTTCATTCTTGGTACTTTTGCAAAAAAAACCAACAGGTTCAGCCAATTTTACCTCTATGTTGGTTTTATGAACATCAGCTTTACAAAAATAACATTCATTAGTCACTTTTGGCGCACCCTGTACTTATTGTATGTTGTCTAAACTACAACTAATAAGCTCACACTTAATGAAAAGAACTGACAACAGCAACACAATGTGGACGGTTATAATTACATTGTAACCGCTATGACACATCTCATTTCTTCATCAGTATTAGTTTGACAGCATCACTCGAGACGGTTGCAATTAGCATCAGTTATAAAACAAGATTCAGTTACATGCTTGAGTAACACCGATGATGGCATCATAATAAATGACTTCCAATAAGTGAGGAAATTCTAACTCAGATGTTGACATGTTTGCGTACTAAATTCACAAAAAATGTTCCTGGTTTCAGTTTGTTTTAAACCACAATCTGCCACTGACTGCCATGCACTACGGGGAGAATACCAGCAATATTATTCTATACCACCCGTCTATTTGCAAACGGCACTCAGTATTATCTAGTATCTGCACCTGTCACTTACAATGTAGATGCGTCTTCTACGTTTAAATAAGATTCACAGATGTAACGGAAGGCTTTTAAAGCCCTTTGGGGATTTTCTTCAGACAAGTATTATTATTTTTTCAGAAATAAAATATAATGCATGCTTTATAATGTTCTGTAGTGTAATTTATTGACATTTAATGTAATGTCATGTTATGTTTTCTACTGTAACGTAACAACACATTACAACATAACAGAACATGGCACAACACAAAACAAAACAATATAATATGACATAGCAGAATATAACTAAACTGTACGAGACGGGATAGAGACCATATGGGATAGATCGAGACTGAAAAGAACGAACCAGAACGTAATGTTAGATAACGTGATATAACGTACTATCCTGTTGAAGGCTTAGTGTTTAACCATTAGTTCCACAAAGCAAAGAATACTCGGACAGTTATAAGATTTTAAAGGACAAGGAAAAAGAATTCTTGCACAGAATTAAAAAATCGTCTTGAAAGTTTGTATCACCTACATCCTTGTCTTATTGCGCACAGAGCTTACGTTAGCAGTAATGTTGCACAAACTTGCAAATTTAAACTCCCGCACTGTCTGTAAGAAATTTATGCAACTTTAGATAACTTTGCATAAAATTCGAAAAAATACCCAGAGCATAAATACATTTATTTTTTTCGTGTCGTGAGCAAGTGACGTTTTTGCGCATAGCAGGATAGCAAACCAGTGACGTTTTATCAGTTAATGCGAATATTTTAAATTACTAAGAATTTTCTTTTCCTGTTATTTAAATCTTTTACACAACGCTGAGTAATATAACTTTGTGTTCAAAATTTTCTTCCACCTTGAAATCTCAAGTGATTGCTAGTTATTCTGCTTTTAAAAACAAAAAAATGTACAGTAAAAGTAAACATCAAGAAATTCACATCCACTAAAAACCTTATTTCTTAAATGTGCATATCACCGATAGAATAGGTCCAAGCCTAATACACAGGGCCTAACACTTAGGTCTAGCTGTATATTTTTATTAGAAATGTCTAAGTACTTTTGTCGATATTGTAGAAGCCATTAAGTTAAAAACAAAATATTAAATTTAAGCTCACCTTTTTTATCTAAGTCACGAAATTACTTTCAGCTGCCTTAAGACACTTAACAAAAAACTGGCATCTGTAATGACAGCAGTTTGAAGATAATCAGTCGAAACACACAAGTGAGACTGTAAACAAGCAACAAAAGCAGCTGCGTCGATTTCAAACATGCGCAAGATGCTGCTGAGTTGAACAGCACCTAAATGTTTGCCATGGGAGCACGTGCAACGACTTTTTAACTAACCGATGGCACAAGTTTAGACGGATTCCAAACTCAAAATAGGAGTATTCCGTCACCCAAGGCAGAATACATCAAAACGGCTTCTCAAACATCAACGGAGACGCCGGATTTCGCTAGGAATGCAGGACGTCTTGCCGAATGACAGGCGGCTGCCTAACAGATTATGTGAATAAGCAATGAAGCATAGTATGTTTTGGAAACCACTACGATTCCATGTGACGTAGTTTGCGAGCTTTAACTAGCACACTGATATGTAGAACCAATATATAAAATCAGAAAAATGATAACAAATGGACTATACGATAATAAAAGCGTGCAGTAAGCTTATGGTTTAACAAACGAGTGAAACTCCTTAGAAAATTTGAATGTGGAAGGTAAAACCGGTGAGCTGTATATCCAGTCTTACTATGTTCAGTCTATATTCAGTATATTAAAGTATACTGCTAGAATCATTTAATTTTTTATTTGTTTAATCACTCACACAGAAACTTAACCATCCACTTGCTGGCTTGGTATTCACTCACTCGTTCATCCCTCAGTCATTCTCCACTCATCCTCAGTCATCTGATGCTACACATAGTAAACAAACTGTCGCCGGATGAATGCGAAACACGCTTAATGTGTCTAGCTACGTGCGTTTTTCTCGTTATTAGCGTAATTCTTGTGGAAGGTGAATCAATGAACACATTTGACATTCAACAGACGAAACTACAGCTAAATTGAAACTAAATTCAGCATTTCACCCACACGAATTGCACTTAGTAAAACTGTAATTCTTGCGCTTGTACACAATTGCTATTGTCCTTGTTTGACGAAGCAAAGGCTGTGTTCTTGCTGTGAAAGTTGTCGGATCTTCAAACTCCTTCTGTGGAGCGCTAATCGAATTAATCCGTGAAATTTTATCCATCACAAGAAAATCTGTACATGAAAGGTCCTTCAATCTGAAAACTTGGCTGACAGAAAACAGAAATATCCTACTAATCGCAAGCTAGCAAAAAAACTGATGTTAAGGAGATTGATTTCAGCAAAACAGAGCAGTCTAAATAAATGCATTTTTTATGCTACAACACGTATGCAATACCTAATACATGTAAATATTTGAATAGAACATCACAGTCATACGTTTTTCTGTTTTCCCAAGGACCTCATCCTGCAAGTCAACAAATTCTGTGAACTTTCCGAACTTCTCAAATGGCCGACAATAATCGCCCGCAAAGTACGACGCTGGTCATTAAATTTCAATTTCTTTTTTATTGCGCACTCGAGAACAGATTTGCGGGTGATCAATTTCATTCTTTTATGATCGCACAGAGTACCGCTGGACATTAAGTGGGCAACTTGACTGACAGTGATTGTGCTAAATCACCAAATAACTCCTACTACTAACGATTCCAGTCTGCCAATATTCAGTAAGGGCTGGAAATTATCTTAGTCAATGGATATTGTGATGACGACGACGACGACGACGATGATGATGATGATGATGATGATAATGATGATACTGGTGGTGACGACGACGATGATGATGATGATGATGATGATATCGACGACGACGACGATGAGGAGGAGGAGGAGGAGGATGACGCTACGCTAATGTGATGATGCTGAATTGCTGATGCTTCTGCTGCTGCTGTTGTTGTTGTTGTTGTTGTTGTTGTTTTTTGCTACTGCTTTCGATGATGCTGATAACGATTGCCCACTCTGTCAATCTTTAACTACGTATAAGGATTTATAACCATTTGATTATGCCCAATTATGTAGACCCAGAAGATAGCGTATTTCTGCATAAGGCAAACTTTAGTTTTAATATGGAAAGCAATTATTAGTGGAAATCAATCTTTCCAAGATAGCACACATGTTCATCAAAGGACACGTCTCAAAGGAGAAGGTTTGTGAATCTCTAATCAAAAGCAGCTAAAAGCCCGAAAGGGTGTCCAAGGTTCCAAATCTTACAGGCACTGTGTTCGTATACACCGAGAATAAAGTTAAGAAAACCATAACAGGCAGAGAAAAAGCCCCATTGTGCATTGATTGTGCATGTCATCAATACACGTTGATCAAGCAGTTTTATCCCATCTGAGCTCAGGTAATTTATTATCGGCAATGTTTGAGCTGCCAATAATTAAAACTACAATTTCAAGGTAATTAGTTGCTAAATCTAATTGCATTCAATTCCTCGCTAAACCAGTATGCACTTTGCGGGCATTGTTGGCGTGCTCGATGCAACAATACCTGGCAAGTTCTATGAGGAATATTTTCTTGGAAAAATACGCTTGGCAGAAATTTTATTTTAGTTACAATACATCCTACACATATAGCAGATACATTCGGAAACACTGATGACTAAGACAACAATTTTAAATCAGTTGTAATAGAGATTTTCAGACTGCCTACAACATTTTCAGTGTATTTTAAATACAAACCAGCAATATAAAGGAACAATTGGTAGGCTAGCGCAAACCTTTGACATTCCTTAATGCGGATGCTGAGGTTAAAGATACTGAAGTTGAGGGTACTCCTTACGATGGAGGTCGTGGACACCAAGGTAAGCTTGGGTAATTTATAGGCACACAGCATGCGGGTAACCAAGAAGCGTAAAATACACAAATGAAATAACCAAGTGGTCATGCCAGTATTGCTAAATGGTCAAAATTAAGCAACACTGGGACCACAAGTGAAGGGATCGGTAAGCCTAAATGTCTGGTTCAATACCCGTTTTAGGATATTTCATTTGCCATACTGATTCTGACTACTAACTTCGTTGAGGAAGGATGTAATAATATCCAAACACAAGTACCTCTGTCGGTCCGGTGTCGCTTGTTAGAATGTTATTCTTAAAGAGCTAGGATCCAGTCTTGCCACACGCATAAGCACTGGATTTCTGCTTGCACTTGCCAGAAAGTATAAATATAATCAGGCGAAATCAACAAATATCTCGGTGCCCTTGTGGGAGACGTTACTTCCAGAGAGATTTCATCTGATGACACAAATCTTAATTGTAACGACGAAATGCTACTTTACCGGAATCTGACTTTATCTTCCATCAAAATGACACCTGATCACTTGCTTACGTATGGGCAAAGCAAAGCAGAAATTAGGTGGATCTGTTAGCAGAGTAACGTCTAGCCAGCAAAAGCAAATCAATCTTCTTACACGAGCTGGAATGACGTCAAAAAGCGATTCTCAACGTATTACTTTGTTATCTGGTAAGTAACCTTTGGCACAAGACTTAGTCGAAGGCAAAAAAGATTTAGTTGTTGAGAAAGCGAGTTTGCATTCAAATTACGTCATTTGGCCATGCTTTGCTTTTTTGCAGCAGTAGAGCTGTTTTTGCGCTAGTTTGCTAAAGACACATCGCGTGGTATTTAATATCCTGCGTAGATGAAGCCATATTCGCACGATTTTATAAGTGCATCTTCTCCTCATTAAGCCAGTTCGTATCCTTCTTTCCCTAGTCTTCGGAGAACCACAAGGGTATCCGCGATTAAGCAGAATTTCGTACCTCACAAGCTGGGGTGAGCATCGAAAATTCGAAATCGATTCGAACGAGTTCTTAACTTCGAATTCAATCCAAGCCTAAAATTATAGATTCGAATGATTCGGCACTTGCGTTCTTTGTCATGAGAACGTTTGAAATATCAAGAAACCAGCACAATTTAACCGCGATTTCTGTGCACAAATCTTAAACAAATTACTGGTGTTTTTACTACAGAATAAAATCAAGTAATATGCACAATCTTTCTGATGTCGCTTTTTATTAGTAATTCGAAAAGGGAATTCGAAGCTGAATTCGATTCGATTTGGCGATGAAAATGGTGAAATTCGGTTTGATTCGTGTTCGAAAGTCACAAATTCGACTCGAATTCGTTTTCTGGTAGAGAATGGTCACCCTGACAATAATTGAAGAAGCAATGTTTATCAATAGGAGCTGCCGTACTCAAAGAAACCAGTACACAATCGCCATTAAAATCCAAGTTCGCACATCTTAGTCATACGGGAGAATAACGCTAACGAAAATGCGAATTTTTTACTTTTTGTGCAGAAAAACTACATAAGCAGGAGGATATGCATTTTTTCAGATGACAGACTTTACATTGGTCGTCTACTAATTACTACGATAGTGTGTTTGAGGTCTACGGTTAATCAGTCTACATGAGTACACATCTATTCACGTCATTGTTACACTGCCTGGAAGCCACGTTCATAAAGACGGACAAATTATTACAACGCCACAGGCGCAGTTCCCACAAAGAAACAAACTAGGTGTATTTACTATAGCTGCAAACAAGATATTAATTGGATAAGGTATCCAGGTATAATTCAGTCTGGGAAGCGGGGTAAGAAAATCCATATCAAAAATGAAATCCATGGTAGAATTCTTTCTGCGTTACAATTTCCACTTTTAATACGGCAATTGTTAATTTATTAGTTTGTGAGTGTTGTGAATTTTGTAGGCTACGTACACTGCCTTACAACCCGACAGATTAAACCTTCTTTATTTCTATGTAATTCTCTTTGACAATTAGGTTAATTTTAGCAGTCACCGAGAAAATCTTTTTATTGTATTAAGATAGCCGTTTTTTAAAAGACAAAACTAAATTATAACTACCGCCGCTGTAGCTGTTGCTGTTGTTTTAATTATATGCAGCTCAAAGCACTGCCGGTAATAAATTAGCTGAGTCCAGATATGATAAAACTACGTATAAATGCACAATGGTTTTTTCGTTAATATTATACTTTCTGTACCTTTGTGATTTCCTTAACTTTCTTTATCCTTGATGCCTGTAAACTCGGAACTTTGGACAATACACTGAAAATGTTGTAGGAAGTCTGAAAATCTCTATTACAACTGATTTAAAATTGTTGTCTTAGTCATCAGTGTTTCCGAATGTATCTGCTATACGTGTAGGATGCATTGTAACTAAAATAAAATTTCTGCCAAGCGTATTTTTCCAAGAAAATATTCCTCTCAGCACTTGCCAGGTATTGTTTCATCGAGCACGCCAACGATGCCCGCAAAGTGCATACTGGTTTGGCGAGGAATTGAATGCAATTAGATTTAGCAAGCTAATTACCGTAAAATTGTTGTTTTAATTATTGGCGGCTCAAACATTGCCGATAATAAATTACCTGAGCTCAGATGGGATAAAACTGCTTGATCAACGTGTATTGATGACATGCACAATTAATGCACAATGGGGCTTTTCCTCTGCCTGTTATGGTTTTCTTAACTTTATTCTCGGTGTATACGAACACAGTGCCTGGAAGATTTGGAACCTTGGACACCCTTTCGGGCTTTTAGCTGTATTTGATTAGAGATTCGCCAACTTTGTCCTTTGAGATGTGTCGTTTGATGAACATGTGTGCTATCTTGGAAACGCTGCTTTCCACACTAAAACTAAAGTTTGTCTTATACAGAAATACACTACCTTCTAGTCGTACATAATTGAGGATAATCAAATGGAAATAAATACATGTAGAAAGAGTGACAGAGTAGCCAATCGTTGTCATCGTCATCATCATCATCACCATCATTATGCAACTGCTGCTGTTACTACCACAACCATTATATTACTGCTATATATTACTACCGCCGACAACACCATTACTACCCATACAAAACGTTTGCGACAGAATTATTGCCAACCTGAAACGGCATATCACTGTGCAATCATGTTTGACCATTTGTGACCTTGAGACGACCTTTGACCTCCAGTTAACTACTTTCCATTCCCGTTTTCACGCGAAGTATTAATCGTAATAGGCTGCGTTTGACAAATAGGGTTCTACAAAGGCACTACTGCTCAAGCTATTTCTGCTAAAAAGCAATATACTATTGCATTAAAGACAAATTTCATCTTCACCTTAACCATTTATTCAAGGTCACCCACTACAAGGTTACTGCAAGTTTGGTTGCTCAACTGGTTGGAAAATTGTTGATTAAAGTAACACAGAGACGTCCTGAAATTTGCAGAAAACCTAAACGCCACAGTAAATAAGCTGAAGTTCAAGTCTTTCACAGTAAAGCATATTGGAAAATCGACGGGAAAATTAGTGAAAACCACAAAAGTGTTTGCTCAAAAATTTCTGAACATTTGGTTGGCCACCATGTCACGAACAATGTGGCATTAAACATTCACCCACTTCAATAGTGAAAAAAAACAAAAAGTCACACAATTAGCGTAAAATTAAATACTCAGCAAGTTCACAGACGGAATTTTTTACATCGTATTTTTTACAAATTACTTCGTAATTTTTACAACTTAACTTTATGCCAATCGTCACTTTTATGGCTGAGTTGTTGCAGTCCGTGCTTTTGCGACAGAAGTTAAGCAATACTGAGCCCGAGCAGTAAACTTATAAGTGACTGCCAGGTTCAGTAATTGCCCTGTGTGTATTCATTTACCATCGTGATTCTAGCAGTTCATTGCAAACAGGAAAATCTATTCACAACTGAACGCGGCTTAAACACCTCGGCAGATTCGATATCTCATCTCAGATGATTAGGCTTGAAATTGAGCCGAGTTCCAGTCCAGCCACAACCATCTATAAGACAGGCTTCAGCTGCTGGAGTTCGGTTGTGTGTGCCAGACCGATTCACAGAACAAAAAGAATCTTAAAGAAATTGAATACGCAACTCCATATAATTCTTAATGATTAGAAATTTGTAAAACGCTTTCAATTTTTGTTTAGCCTCTGTTTTAGTGATTAATAGTCAAAGCTATAAAGGTGAACTTTATAGTCTACAAAGAAAACAGTTTATATTCAAGGCTCAGTAAATAAGCATCAAGTATGTCAAATATGAGAGATAATTCGAGCAAACAACTACATGTAGTACTTAAACTAGACCAAATTCCAATAACAGCTGGTAATCGTAATGCAGTTAGTAAGGCATGTGTACTTGCATATTTACGTCCAAAGTTGTTTTTCGAAGTCTACCAAGCATATTAAAGAGAAATATAATTAAGCCACTAGGTAAAAAATTTTAAAGTCGTTACTGTTCAGAATAGCTAGATAGATAAAAATTTGCCACGCACTGACATGTTGTCTCAAAAACTTAGCAGGTCTGGTCAGTAACAAAAAGTCCGAAGTTCAATTCTTGAGCGTGGCTACAGATTTTTTTCTTTTATTGCAAACATTTTACACACTTTATAGATTGATTCACAATATTCATAGATTAACTTGCAATTTCTATTTTCCAAATAAAATATTCCAAACTGATTCCTTAAATAATGCACACAAAATGAATACAGTTAGTTTATTGCTCGAAAATTTCTTATATAGTAAAAAGTTTTTGTTTTTTTAATTATTCGTCATCATCAGTGGTAAATTTTTACAAACATACAACAAGTTTATATAGGCAGAGCCCTACATGCAGCAGTAATTCTGTCGAAACGTTTGAAATGATTTTTTTGACGTGTGAATTAAAAGTTTTGATAAAGTTACAATGTTTAACTATAGATGTTTTTAAGTGCCTGTAATAAAAAATTTTGCCTTTTATTCTTTTTTAAGCCATAACATTTCACACGTTAGTTTTGCTTCATCATAAAATAGGGTGCAAAGGTTTTCAATGTGTTTTAATTGCTATAGTTTCAAGCTTATAAATATTATACCAACAAGTAACGAGTATTTTTTACACTACACTGTATTTTATGTTCTTAGAAGAGCCTTGAAACAGCCTTGACAATCAGCAAATAAAATGTTTACATGAAAGCAATTTGAAAATAAAATTTAACAAAATAATAAATCAATAATCGCAAATGAGGAAAACAAATTCTATGATCTTAACTTTCAGTATATTAACACATATTCATTTAATTTTCACAGTTAGCTTTATAAAGAAACCAGCAGAAGTGAGTACTGAGTCTAGTAATTTATTTTACAAAGAACACAAAGCAGAAATACTACAGTGTGAAAAAATATTTTTCAAACAAATATGCCAAACTATGTTGACGTAAATATTTTATATCATAATTAAATAAACTCACCGTTTTAAGTTCTCATCATTACAGATCAGTGAACTAAATGCACACATAAATCATCCTTATTTATATACTGAAATCTTAAGTAACTCAACAGCATGACATATGTCCATATGTTTATATTAAAAAGATGTGTTTAAAGTGCAAATACAGAGCAAATCTTATCAACCCTTCAGCAAGTAAAATGTACAACACTGTCAGGTTATAACATCTTCGTGTGCTGATGTAATAACTCAGAGGGAAACCCCGCTTATGAAAATTTCTGTGCCTCACTGTTCATTAATCATATTATAAAGCAGGATGATCTTAATGGCCTCTCATAGACGCACATGCGGTATCAAGATTATTGTAAATATTTGAATTATATGAAAGCACGGCACCAACACACAAACCGGTGTAAATAAAGTCACGATATCAAATAAATATTTATCACAAACTTAATGGTTGTCAAGAAGACTGTAAGAGTCGTGGCCCAAGCGAAATATTAACTCAGTGAAAAGAAATATCAAGAGGCACTGTGTGGGCTTCAATGTGCAACACAATACATAAACAACCTTACTATTATTCACAGACTGAATCTCAAAACTGTAATTTAATGATGGAATGAAGACATGAATAATGATTTTTCAAGAGAAAAGAATAAAATGTGAAAAGCCCAGATTGAGCCTGCATTTGAACCATGGATGTTTAGAATACAAGACAAATACCCTGAGCGTTAGACTTCAAAGCCACTTGTGATCATCAAGATTTAATTCATCAAGCAATCCGATGTTTCAAAGTGATAATTTTCTCATGTTAATGTATTATTAACTGATAAAATTAATATTTTTGCATTAATTTAGGCGCAGGAGTTTGAAATAAGACCTCACACAACTATATTTTCACACTAAAAATTTATGAAATTTATTTATGAATGAGTAAGTTTTATGATTTTTCACAGTCAATTTTTGAAACAACTTTATGAGTCCTTATTGAGCGCAGAATTGACCTTCTTCAGAGCTTTAATGAAATGAATTCTCAGATCAACTTTGTCTCGTCAAAATCTTGTGTTCACAACTAATGTCAGTAAAAGGACAAGGGAAAAGGGATTAACTGACCACACACTTTTATATACTAGTTCCAGTTAAACCACAGTCACAGGTTCGAATGTAGGAAAGTGTTTAAAACTTCTAATGTGATATTTTTCAATATGGGTTTCTTTACAACATTTTTTACAACAGAAATGTTACCACCCCCCTACGTCTAGTTAAACCAGGGTCACAGGTTCAAATGCAGAAAAGTGTTTTAAAGATTCTTATGTCATATTTTACAATGTGGGTTTCTTTACAGCATTCTTTACAACAAAAATGTTACCACTCATACTTCTAGTTAAACCAGGGTCACAGGTTCGAATACAGGAAAGTGTTTTACAACTTCTAATGTCATATTTTACAATATGGGTTTCTTTACAACATTTTTTACAACAGAAATGTTACCACCCCCCTACGTCTAGTTAAACCACGGTCACAGGTTCGAATACATGAAAGTGTTTTAAAACTTCTAATGTCATATTTTACAATGTGGGTTTCTTTTCACTATTTTTTTCACAATACAACTATTACCACTCATACGTCAACTGTATTGTTTAAATATATTTCTAACTGCATCAGTTTGTGCCAACATTAAAGCAGTATTGCCACCATTATCTTCACAGTCTTCAGCACCAGCAGACAATAACATCATCAGCACTTCTTCCTGCTGACCAGCACTGGCCAGATGCAGAGCGGACCGTCCTTTGTCGTCTCTCATGTTGGCATTAGCTCCAAGAGACAGAAGTATCCGAATTACTTCCGATTTATTCTCCTACAAATGAAAATAAAGTTCAACCAACAAGTTACACATAAAAGTAGATTGATTAAACAATAAATGCAAAAAGTGCAATTTCCCTTTTCTTCTGAAATTGCGTAAACAAAACCTTATTTGTTATTCCAAGTTTTTCACTCATAATATTTGCTTTATTCTTGTTCTGTTAAAAATGGTGTAACTCACTTTTGCTTACAAGTCGTAAAAGTGTCGTCTGAAAATGGGTTATCAGAATATTAGTAAATAATGCAGCCACAAATGCCATAAAGGAGAATTCCATAAAACAGAATTATTTTCAGACACATTTATTTTTTATATAGTTTCTCACAATTACAAAAATTTGATTTGTTTCAGGAATATAAAGTCAAGAGTGTTTACGCATGTGGGATGCAGTAGGTTTTTTTACATAACCTGATACTTTTCAAGTAATAGAGAATGACACAGACTACCCAATCAAGATAGTCATTGTCAGACTCAAACACCTTTGTAAGAACAGCCAAGCTCTGATGCATCTACATCCTACATCTTTCAATATCTGGATGCAGAATCGCAGATGAAACTGGCTAGAAGCAATTTGCCAGCAGGAACCCAACAATTTCTTAACTAAGCCAAGCATTGCTTAACTTTGCAACCACACACACACACACACACACACACACACACACACACACTTTTTAAAAATTAATATGCCTGAACGCACTAACAATAGATTTTATGTTACAGATATTTTGCAAATGCTTTGTATTAGACATTTTCTGACGTGTACAAAGCAATTTCCTTAATGTAACTGCTGTTATATATGTGTGTGTGTGTGTGTGTGTGTGCGTGTGTCTGTGTGTGCGTGTGTGCGTGCGTGCATGCGTGTGTGTATATATCATTTATGTTGCAAACTAATGCAATACATAATACAGAGGTAAGTTGATGTAGATGAGTAGCAATAGGGATCTATACAAAACAATAATCACTACATACAATTTTGCATTAGTTAGCTATGCAAATATCTACTTGTTCAAATGAGCTAAATTTATTAGAAATGACACAATGTTACCACATGTAGGTCACACTACAAGACAGTATAAAAGAACTATCAGTAACAACTCACCTTGGCAGCTAAGTGAATGGGTATAACACCACCAGCAGCACAGTCATTGACGTCCATATTCAAATCCGCCACCAGCCACTTAACAATCTTTGCACTTCCAGATTGTGCTGCAATATGAAGAGCTGTCCTACCAAGTGTGTCTCTTATACGTGGGTTAGCCTATAGATGATCATCAAATTCAAATTCATCAAAAAAATTATAAAAACAAAATAAAAATAAAAAAAAGAAATTTAGAAGTTGCAGTGGACACAAAATAAAATGACTAGCTGTAGACTAGTTTTAGCTGCTGCAAAAATGTGAAATTGTCTCATATCCGATTATAAATGGGCAGTTTAAGCAAGGCAAGTGCTCAATAATCATTAGATAATAATTACTAAGTCTAACATCTTCAGTGTTGCAATTTGTTCAATATGCATCCATTGCCCTTGCCTTGCCCTTCTATCCTTATATACATTGAACTTTTCTTTAAAAAAACATGTCTACTGCATATAAAAAGCTTGAAACAAAATAAATTCATTGCATTAGTCAGGAAATTTTGCTCTACAGTCATGTTGGTCATTTATGCATCAATGTAACTATGCTACTATGTAAATAACAGTCAAGTAAATTTAAGATTTAAATATGGTTGTACTGTAGATCTAAATGAAAATGTTAAATTAGAGGTTAAGAACTCATTTAAAGATTATGTTTTAAAATATATATTATAGCTCCTTACAACACTGTATAATGTAATATAATTACAAGGGAACTACAATGTGTGGTTATTATAAACTTGAATGTCTGTAGATATGTTACTTTACTAATATCGCATTACCTGTTTTACTAACATCTTTATCTTTGTAAACTGTATATTTTTATACAAAATAAACTCATAATAATAATAATAATAATGTAAATTTTAATTGAAAACGAGCAAAACATTTCTGGCTCTTGGTTACCTTGTTACAATATTACACAATTACATCACATCATATTCACACTACAGAAGAAAAATACTAAAAAATATTTCTCTGATATCTGTCTCAGTGACAACAAAATACACGCCATTATTAATTGTCCCATCATTTTCACTCTACAGAAGAAAAATACTAAAAAATATTTCTCTGATATCTGTCTCAGTGACAACAAAATACACGCCATTATTAATTGTCCCATCATTTTCACTCTACAGAAGAAAAATACTAAAAAAACATTTCTCTGATATCTGTCTCAGTGACAACAAAGTACACGCCATTATTAATAACGATGATTAATTATCAACTTCTTATTAATGTTAATTCACTTTTACACAACACAGATGGACTGTGTGCTAACATGCAGAAAATAAGTCCTCAAGTCATTGTCTGCAGAGTGCCACACTATGTTAGCCAGCTAACCTACTACATCTAGCAAGCAACAAGTGCACACCCTATTACTGGTTCAACTGTAAACTAAATCAGTGACTGCATACAGGCAGGCTTCACTTTCAGTCTTTCACCAAAGCTCCACCCACAATTTCCATAACAAATATTAAACTTGCAACAAAAAATGTAACTTTTATAATAATACAGTATTCAGGCTCGCAGTTAATAAAATAAAAACTGGTAAGGATGTCAAGTGTAGTTTCAAGCATTTCATACTTATGCGAAATAAACTTCAGAAAGGTAATTATTTTATAGCAGACCTTGTGCTTGAAATACAAAAGCTTTGCAATTTCCATGTGTTCACTTCTCGCCGCATCCATAAAAGGAGACGTACCACAGCTGTCCTGAGCATCTGAACTATACTGACATCTGGCGAGGAAAAATTCAACTACTTCCAGCAGTCCATGCAGAGCTACAAGAACACAGGTATTGATATATTGCTGTATATGAACAGTACGATACACATAATAATTTTAGGCAAAAACTAATTATAAACAGCATTTCTCAGAAAACTATTCGATGTTTATTTTCATGTTTTGCTGTGTCTTGAACAACTTGTAGCAAATTTTAACTAGAAATCTGTTATGTTAAAAAAATTTCACAATTAGTCATTCTGAAGCATTTGCCATTTTTCTGCAATCATTTAATACAAAAAATCCAGTGGCACTCCGGTAAATGATCGTGCCATCAATTTTTTTACTTCATGCAGAATTTACTCAGTATTGCAGACTCAGTAAATGGTAAAGTATCCAATAAGCTGTTATCACGAATGGTATATCAACCGAATGTCTTTTATTTTGAATATATTTTTAAAACAACAGCCCAACCTGCAGTATTTTGTTAAAGAAGATGCACCTAAAATTTTGAAAAAGTAAAATGCAAAATGATCATTGCATTTTGCATCATCATTTTGCATCAACCGTTGAAACCTGCAGAGCCTCATTAATTTTGATGGTGTTCGTTCAAGCAGTGAAATAGGTAATGAATCTCAATATGTATCAGAAGAGATTTAAGTTAAGCCTAACTGCTCCATTATTGATTCTGATAATAAATAAATAAGATTACAGAAAAGTGTTCATTGTTGTACCTGCTGAATGAAGAGGCGTTCTTCCATTTTTACTGACAGTGTCCCACACTAAGGGGCACACATTGATAAAATAATCCAGTACGGCAAGATCACCAGTCCTGAAATGCATTAAATTGAACATTAACGAGCATTACAAAGTTATGACATGCAGTAAGTGTTTGACTTTTGCACAGTTTGAGTTTTTATTACAAACAATTTTGGCTTAAAAACTTTGACAAATAAAAACAGCTTGCATAAAACTAATTGTTAAGCAATTGCTGTCAGTTCAATGCAGTTACATTTTGTCTAACCAAACCTCTCTATTTAATTAAAATTTTACAAAAATTACAAGTGTTAATTCAGTGATACAACTGATGAGTTTCACTGACATTTTAGCTTCTCTACAATCCAGTGAACGTACTGGCATTTGTTTAGTTTTATGATACTATTTTTGTTTAATAGCAAGTGCAATTTTTCAAAGTTCTTTTGCTTTCTAATGTCATGGAATAAACTCACTGAGCAAACCTTTTACAACAAGTCAAGCAAAACAAATATTATGAAAATAGAAATGGCTTGAAAATAAACCCTAAAGAAACCACAAAGTTCTGCAATAACTTAATAATGCTAATTCAAAAATACTTTTATTGAACTAGTAGAAGTTCATTAAGGCAGGAACACCACTGCTGTAAATAATGAACACTAGTAATAGTATGTCATACGTGTGCTTGCAAACCAAAACCGTCCACAAGCCGGCATAGATAAAACTGTGTTACGATGCTGCAAAGTAGAATGCATCAAAAATTGGGTCATATATAAATTTTTTTACAAAAACAAATGCTAACTGTATTGGACTTTTATGTTTTCGCACCAAAATATCAGGAAATAGTTTAGAAAATACTAAAAATTTAATTTTATAACTCCTCACTCATTTCTCTGCCTGAAAACTAGTATCACATTTCTCAAAAACTCGTATTTTCAAACACCGGTAATAGCGCCTAGAAGCAGTCATTTTGCTTGCAGTTTTTTTCTTTTGCCCAGCCCAGACCACAGTCTGAAAGAGCCATCTACTGGACTTAAGCACAACTTTAATGTGCTGTTGCAAAGTCCATAATAATCATCAATTTGCACAGCTGCTAAGTGCTTTTGTAGAAGCATGACAAAAATGATGGCAAACTTCAACAGCGAATTTCTCATTTATTATGTTTTTCAGTTGCAGCCTGAACCGCAACTTCAGCGTGGATCACCTCAGGTTAGAAAAAACATAGAGCACTGAGCTTGGTATCAAAATGATTTTAATGAAATAGAGATTCAGGACATGTGATTATCTAAAAAAATCTTATCTGCTGATGTTTCGGATGCTTTTGCTGTGCAAGTACACGTTTCTTGATGACATTTGTTCACAGCAAAAAGAAAGTATTATAAGTGGTTATCCCTTTAACTAAAAATTACATTGTACAAGAATTTTATCATACCTAGATGCTATATGAAAGGGTGTCCATCCATCCTTGTTGACCAATTTCAGACTAGCACCATGTTCAACTAAATACTGAATCACATCTAAATTCCCCAACTTTGTACAAGCCAGCATGAGTGGAGTCCTGTAATTATAATGTACCGTATTTTCCCGTGTATAAGAGACCCTTTTTTGCTCAGAATTTTCACTTTAAAAATAGGGGGTCTCTTATACATGGGAGTAAGCTTTTCAATAAGATGCATAAATTGTGAGAGGAGTGGACGAAGTGGATGCAAGATGCCGACTCCAATCTGACATCAACTGGCAAGGTTAAGAAAGCCAACCGTTGGAGAAGCCTGCAGCTGGGTCCTCAAGGCATGGAATGGTGTAAAGCCAGAGGTCATTATTAAATCTTTCAAGAAGTGTGGCATCTCCAATGCCATGGACGGCACAGAGGACAATGCCATTTTTGAGCAGAGTGACTCCTCTGATGATGAACTGGCTGGAATTGCTGAAGGTCTGACTCCAGTTGATATTTTTGATGAGAGTGATGAGGAATTTAATGATTTCTATGATGAATAAAGTTATTCATTACCAAAAAACTTTTTTCCAGAATTTTTGCCTAAAAATTGAAGGGGTCTCTTATACACAAGGGTCTCTTATACATGGGAAAATACGGTAACAGGAAAATTCAGTCTTATCTAATTGAATTTTTAGTGTTGATGCTGAACATGACATAACTGAATTAGAGCTGTGACATTAGAGCAGCAAGCAGGAATAGTAGAACTCATAAAATTGCTTTAAAATTTGCAATCAATTTAAATTGTTACTTTTACACACACACAGTAAACTTAAAGTGCTCAGCACTAAATGCTCCATTCTCATGCTAGTATAAAATTTACAGAAATGTCAGTTTAAAGAGAGCCGTGTTGCAAATGAATTCCTAAACATTACATAAGTTTGACGCTAGTATAAAATTTACAGAAACGTCAGTTTAAAGAAAGCTGTGTTGCAAATAAATTCCTAAACGTTACATGAGTTCGATGCTAAAGTACAAGAAATAAAAGAAAATCAAATTATTAACTCAATTTAATTTTAATCTAAATGATAAACATTGGTTACAGTTTTAATCCAGAAAAACCTTATGATTGTTGCTACAAACTTGGAGTTAAAGTTTATCCTATATATCCTACGAAGTTAAAAATTACCAATCTCCTTTCTTTAAAGAATCCACACTAACGCCAGCCTTGTCTATTAAAAATTTAACACAGTTTGTTCTGCAGTGCTGTGCGGCTTCATGGAGTGGTCGTTTGTCGTTAAAATTTGCAATGTCAAAGTCACCAATAGGTTCTTCTTGAAAGGAGGAATAAATGTTTCGTAAGACACCTATACTACCATTTTGAGCTGCAACGTGAATTACAGTATCGCCAGTTTTTGAATTAAGGCACAGTCTTCGCACATTTCCTACGTAATGTCCACTGTGGCAAGAGGCAGTAGAAAGCAGAGTCACTAAACCATCAACGTCATCTAACCGGACACATTTCATCACATTAGGTCGATCCCTCATCATACCGAAATAGGCCTACAATAAAGTGTAAATTTTTAAATCGTAGTCATGGGGCCTAATTGAAATTACGATGTATAAAATAGAATTATCCATATTTGGCATACAGCTATAACCATCTTTCAAACAATCATCATCTATTTTGTATATTTGTCCATTTTATTTATTTATTTATTTTAAATTTATTTCAGTACATAAAAAGTACCATAGAATAATAAACAAAGCATAGTTAAAATTCACAATTAAAAAATATTTCTACAAGACAAATAAATATTTACAAAAAGAACAGAGAATTAGTATAGTAAGCTAAATTATGTAAAAAAAGGTTAGTAAGTGTATATTCCCAATATGGGCAAATATATTCGAAGTTAAAATGATATCAGTACTAAAATGAACAAAACTGCGTATGATTTCATTGCTTGAATTTAAAACTCCCTGACGAAGGCTAAAAGTTGTAAAAGTGTTTTTGCGTAAAATGAAGTTTAAAATGATTACAGCCATTTTCTGCACATTTTGTGGCATTAACAGTAGTAGATAAAATTTACTGTTTCGCCTTATCAAATACATATCTTTATTTAAGCTGTTGTTAGCACTACAGTGTGACTATACACCATGGAATGTTAACGACAATAAGAATTATTAAAACTCGCAACTGTATTACGTTCAGAACCAGGGAGCTGCCATTTTGTTATTAAACTCCACAAAATACGGCGCGTTGTTAATATTACGCATTGCTTATGTTCACTTCAGTAACACTGTCATGATTAGATTGTTAATATTTTGTACACTCATAGAAACCCCACATTTTTCCACAAAGTAATCGTAATAAAAATTGCGCAGTGTGCCTACTAGACGCAAGACGAACTCGTCTTTAAATTTTGTGTCTCCGTTACGTATTTTTGTCATTATAAAACTGCAGAAATTGTTGGTTTTTGTGGAGGAAAATAAAATAATTTTAATTGAGTAGTTGTTTGGTTTTGACCGAGCTTTGGCCCAAAGCATTTCATATGAAGTGCTTCTAATGTTGTTTAACCGGTTCAGTTCACTGCTTTCAATCAATATGGGTTGTTCCTATAATCCGGCAATGATTTTAGTTTTAGAGATCTTGAAAACGAATAAAGATATATTATTTTTACATATACAAATGAACTATGAATGAATTTTTTATATTTAAATGAACTAGAATATTTTTTTAATCCAGTTTAAAGTAAACAAAAAATAGTTACAGTTTTTTCAACCTGCAAGCAATGCAAAGCCATGCAGTCTATCACTGACATGTTTTTAAAGAGGCCATCTTCATGCATATATAAGTAGCAGTCATGTTTTTTTAAAAGCTGAATAAACGTGTCATGCAGCGCACAGTGCCCCATGTAACCACATCTCAGGCCGCCGTAACACAGCCTCGTACATACACATTCGGGATTTGCTTCTTTGAACTGTCTTGTCTTCCTATTATCACGATGGGACGTAACCATCCTAGCCAGAATGGCCGCAAAACACTAACTTAATCAGAGGTCATTCACTCAGCTGCTACATGCAAAAACTTTCTGCTCTTTAAAAATGCTTTTGTTGTAATTATTGAAATCGTCTCAAAAGTCCGATTCCCAGACGTTTTCATTTTCAAAGAACTGTGCACGGAGAAAAATTGTAATATGCTTGATAAATATTATGTTTGAAAAATATCATATTTTGATAATATCATAAAACAAGACTAATTGAATCCAGATCCAAATCTGCGAGTTTAACGCCCTGACCGTTTTACACCTCACTATACCTGACCGAGTGTGGTTAACTCATGGACATATTTGCAATTTATTATGCTCAGATGTGACTAAAATGTTACGACTTGAGAAACAAAGCCCTAATTTTCACGTTTTGACTCTTGTCTTAGACTTGCAAACAATACTAGTTTTTTTTTTATCTACACTATTATCTGAGCCTTTTCTCCACGTGTCTACCCTGCAAATTTCGCGACTCTATTTTTTATATAATTTTAGTCATTCAATGTTATGCATTTTTGTTCCTATCTCGGACCTTTAAAAAATCCCAGTTTTTTAAAACTCCAAGTAAACATGTACCACACAATGCATATTTGTGGAAAAAAATTGAATGACAGTCAAAAACTGGCCAGTGTTCAGTGTACTTGACCCTTTGACTGAGGTCAATGTTCACCACCATTTTCAATTCCATTACCCCTTATTTACCCAATAGGTTTCGTGTCTAGTCCTTTGCGTTTGTCAGTTCGCATGAATTAAAAAGTTGAAAACTGGATGTCCAGCATAATGAAACGAAAAAAAAATCGGCGCATGGGTTCTCCTAGATGAATGATTGACGCTAGACGCTCGCGGATAATAACTTACTTAGTTACTACTGTGCAGGCGCATATATTCTGCCTAGCTGCTTTGTGAAGCCAGATGCTTCAAACAATTGTCTGTGGTGGCAGTCGAAACATGTAAATGAAGAAGGTGTGCGAGAGCTGAAAACAGATTAAACAGGCCTATAACCTTAGTTACGTGGAGTTGCATAAAGTAAACTTTTGCAAGTGATATTATAATTGCTTAGAAATCTATCGTTCTGTAAACATAACACTTTCCAGGTATTTTAGGTGTTCGTACGTCATTTCGCTAAATATTTGATTCAAAAATGAATGAAATACTGATACCAATTTACGATACAGTTTGAATTTTGTCATTGTTAGTAATCGCAATTAAATAAACGAGCTATTACCCGAATGTAAGCATTATCCAATCACCAGCGAATACGAAACCTAGGATGAAAAACAAGGTAAGAACTTGTCAACAAATATTTCGTTTATTCATTCATTCATTCATTCATTCATTCATTCATTCATTCATTCATTCATTCATTCATTCATTCATTCATTCATACATTCATTTTTTCATTCATTCATTCATTTATTTATTTGTTCATTCATTCATTCATTTGTTTATTTATTCATTCATTCATTAATTCATTTATTCACTCATTCATTCATTCATTCAATCAGTCGGTCAATTATTTCTTCAGTTACAGATTACTAATTATTTCAGTTATTTTTTTCATTTACTCACTAATTTTATTAAATCAATTAAACAGGCTGTCAGTCAGCTATCGATCATTTTGCATCAGCCATTTCTTCACTAGATTTTCACTCTTTTTTCATTCGTTCACCTCTCCTTTTTGGTTGTTGGTAATGTTCATCCTCCAATGTACATAGTCATTCATTTGTATAATCACTCATTCATCCTTTCATCCGTTTATCTAATCATTTATTTATCCTCTTATTCATTCATTCAACCTTTCATGCATTCATTCAGTTATTTTTACCGTTTAGCCTCTTATTCATCCATTCAATCACATTTTCATTTACTAGTATTCGTTTTCATTTATATTTACTAGTTCATTTGTTTAGCCCAGTGATTCCCAACCCTTTTTGACCCGTTCCCCCCTTTTGAAGGCTGCTTATTCTCGTTCCCCCCTAGCCCATACTGATTGGTACTCATACTGAGAAAGAAAATGAAAATGAACCATAAGCCACTCAGTTATTAGAATAGTGAGTATATACATTTATCAAAAAACGCCGGGCACAATCTAAACTAAGGAGCAAAACACGACCAAATTAATTTTTTCAGTAGTATGCTAGTAGTTTTTATCTGTAGTTTTTTCTCTGCTTTTCTACATATTTTTTATTTTTATTTTTCCACCCATTCGTTCCCCCCTAGAGGTGCCTCATCCCCCCAAAGGGGGAATTCCCCCCCGGTTGAGAACCCCTGGTTTAGCCCGTCATCCGATCGGCCAGTCAGTTCCACTCGCCCACATTCACACGCTCATCCGTTTGGTTGTCGAAAGCTTGTAACTTTACCAGATTTCACAGATATTAAAACGAGCAAAAGTGCGCAGCAATTTTTCCTCCCGAGATTCTCTTTTCACAGCAAATAACAGTATATTACAGTAATGGTACGAAGTTTCTCTTGGCGACAATCTTTTGATGTTCGAAATAGAAGTTATGCTACATAATTATTTATGAAGCATGGTCTGGGTGAATAGCTCATGCTTTTAATTCAGCAACATACTACTGCAATGTCATGCAAGCTAGACACCAAATAAAAACTCCAGAGATTTTATCTCTTTATGGGGTGAGCCAAACATAGACAGCCGAAAATGTGTGCGTTCATTTTAGATATAAACCAACTATATATATATATATATATATATATTATGTACTACCCAGGCTCTACGTTGTGACATTTTGCTGCACAAGTTTCACATGTTAACTGCTGGTGAAATAAACTACGAATATTAATACTTTTAATATTAATATTAAAATAGGCATATGATTTCATAATACTCTGAAAACTATGCAAAATTATGAAAAAAGGGCCACGTGCAAGTATTTCAAAAGAGGCGCCCTCTTGTAAATCCTTTTGTGCTCTTAAATGTCATAATCGGGGATAAATCTAGAACCGTAAAGTAAGTTTGATTAGAACAGTGACTAAAGCAAAACAGTCACTAATTTCGTAGCGAATAATTAATGATATGTGAACTTCCGTTTCTCCCAAGGTTGTTGCAGTTAATTGGTTAAGCCGTCAGTGTGATAAGTACTCATCATACACACAAGAGTTTCCAAGGCTTAATCACCTAACGGAAAAGCTTTACGCTTTACAAGCGACGATATTGAGAAAGACACGTTTTCTCGTTAAAAACTTAGTTATTTTGTTGCTGCATTGCTTTTGTGTAGAAAGTAAATTAACGCAAGCACAACGTGGAATTCGTGCGCATTATTGATATAACCAATCGCAGTTGACTGACCCAAAACTTCACGATAAGTTTTAACTTAGTTAAAACTATCTATTGTGTTGTTTCCGCAAAATCATTTGAGATTTTTTTCGCCCAAAAGTGCTGATAATTTTCCTTGAAACAGAGGTTTTAACCAAAAGTCTGACCAAATCAGTCTCTGTTAACTGGTATGCGGTCACATGGTGAGTTTTGGCCAGTTAGCAAGTGATTTGCCAGAAACACCCAACATTAGTCAACGTGTGTTTCAAAAGCTTCTGCTAATATTTATACATTATACATTAAGAAAAGTCATAAAACTTCTCCTACGTCACGGGGCATTAAATAAGAGCTCTAAATAATTTCAAACTTCGAAGCCCAAAGGAAACTTGTTACAGTTTACTGTATTTCCATGGTTGTCTTTGTTCCAAATGAATAGCTTATCAGCAATTGTTACTGAATGTGTTTTTCACGCTGAAAATGTAGTTTTTCCTGTAGACGTGTATAATATTTAGCTCGCTACAACTTATATTATTACTATTATTCGCTGCACGCGATGTTGCTGTTTAAGAGATTGCTATGTTGCCTAATCTTTGCTATGTTGCCTAATCTTTGCTATGTTGCCTAATCTTTGCTATGTTGCCTAATCTTTGCTATGTTGCCTAATCTTTGCTATGTTGCCTAATCTTTGCTATGTTGCCTAATCTTTGGTAGCTAAGTTGCCTTGCTCGTGGGTTCATAGATTAAAACAAAGAATCGTGTCTTACTAGTTGTTTATATATTTGTTTGCTGAAACCTCTGTGCGTTCCTTCTGTCAGTTCCTACCTTCATTTGTCAATTAAGCTATCATCTGTCTCTTTGTTTGTTTGTTTGTACCTTTACTATTCCTCTTTATTTTTGTCTTCCTCTTCTTCTTTCTTTTTATATTTTTTTCTTTTTTTCGTTCTTTCTGTCTCTTCATTTTAATGTTTTTTCCTTTCTTCCCTTCTTTCTTCATTCTTTTCTTCCTTTCTACCTTCCACTCCTTTCTTTTTTCTTCTTCATTCTTTCTTTTTCCCTTCCGACCGAGAGCAAATGTTATTGTTTATCATGTACATTTATGTACAATAATTATAACTTATAATAATTGACTTGTGTCAGCCAGAAAATCATTAATACAAACCATTGTTATTATTTTTACTAGCTGCTCTCTGACATTAAATTTATCATCAGAAAACTCTCATAACAAAGATTTTATGTCTTGCTTGTTTCCAGGACAGAAATGTAAATAGAAAATACTGAGTGGCTGTCAAATGAGCGTCTAGTTTCAATTATCGTCTGACATTTGGTAGTAATCTGAGGCGTTTTCGGATAATGAACTTAAAATCACCTTTCTGAAATACGTCGCGAAAATTGCGCTAGCAGAAAAGTTTCGGTGATTTGATTTACCTATTTTTTGCATAAACTAAGTTATGTTCAGCTTTATACGATTATGTACAGTGATCAATATGATTAATCGCCTTTTATACGGTTTGTTGGTTTTACTGGGGTAAGTGATTATTCATCGCGTGTGCTTAACAACTTAGTTAACAAGTTAAGCAACGCCCGTTCAGTGTGTCGCAAAGTTCGTCTCATCATTACTTCGCGTTTAATTAACTTGACTTGTGAACATTACATTGTTTGTCTTTTTGCTCATCTCTTTTTCGTAATTTTTTTCATCTAATTCCTTCCTTTTTTAGGCTTGTTGTAACATTGAAATAGCTTAAATTTCCCTCTAATCTTACTGTACTTATTTGCTTCTGAATGACCTTTTACATTAATAGTGTTCTAGTTTTCTGTGTTTAAGCTGTGTAAGGCAGGACTACCTTGAACATTTACACCTGTGGGCTAGCCAGGCTAATTGTTCCGCTGTGGTTTAGTACAGTGGTATTTTAGTATTGATAATAATTATGTTATTTGATTCTGTGATTGTACCTGCTAGTATAGTTATTATAATATAATTCTTCGTGACTTGTTAATGATTGTGTTGTTTGATTCTTTGATTATAAAAGCTAACAGGCTTAATAATTGTGGGCAAGCTTTAATTCGGTGCTTGCTCCCCCCTCCCCCCTATTTCATAGCCCACACAGTGATTCACAAATAACGAGCTAAGTAACGGTCGCGTCACACTATGAACAGTTCAGTAGGCAGCCCCGTACGCAAGGTTGCGCATTACAGTACGCACGTACGTGCGTTGCACTTACTATAAACTGTAGAAAATAAGTTGTGATCATCGGAAATGAAACTAATTCTATAATACTCGTAATAGCCACTATATCACTTAAAAAGAGACTAAGTGGAGAAACGTGCGACTAAGAGACAAACTTTCGAGATGCACTAAGAAATAATCAGCAAGAAAATCCAAATAAAATCGTTAAAACCGTCGCCACGTCGCCATTTTAATCCACTAGACACAGTGTTTTTATTTCCAGCATATAGACACATCCATAAACAAAGCTTTTAAAAGCATCGCTGAATTACAAATATGTAGTTGTAAAACAGCGTAGAACCATTTTTATGTCAACGAACATGAGAATTGTAGTGCCATTTCTTTGGGAGCATTTCTTTAGGAAGGTCCCAAGGTTTGCCGTGGTTTGGTGCATTATTCGACCTTTCCTATTTTGCGATAGAAATTTTTAGGCATACATTTAGCTACAATATGTATATAATTATTAAACTTAAAAATTCCTGGAATAAAAATAAACAATGGAAACGCATTACACAATTGGAAGACGTGGTTAGACGTGATCTTTTCTTAAATGGGAAAGTCTCATTTACCACAGAAGCATCTACGATGTTATCAACCTTACAAAACACATCTTTCGTGCTTTTGTGTTATTCATGTAACTATGGGGCGTATTAAGCAATAGCCTAACTAGACTATAGCCTTGGGCGCCAAAGTATGAGGGGCATCACATTTTAGAAAAAATTGTCCTCGGAAAATGTGTATACTTTCATATTTATGTAAAGGGCGCATTTCATAACACACCACAAGCAGTTACTGAAGAATTGCAGTTACAGTTACTGAGCTTTTATATAAATACTTCATAACGAACAGGTGCAGGGATATTTCACAACGAGCAGTTGTGCGGCTACTTGAAAATAACCGCTATGCACAATTGCACATATATGTAATTAATGTTGACCACGTAGAAACTAGGTTAATAGTGTTCCTAATACACCACAAGTAATTACTTGATCTGCTCATTACATATACAATAATGGGCGGGACAAAACTATCAGCCTAGGATGTCGTAAAGTCTTGAGACGCCCCTGTTCATGTTCCCTTCATGGCTAGAGATCACATACAAACTAGCGAAACCACGAAGCACAGGCAATGGTGCCGATTTTAGAAATTTAGCTTCTTTTGCGCTGTAGTTTGTTCATAATTAAAGTTTTAATCGCTTGGCTAGGGTACCCAAATTCACTCATAGAAGCCCATTATTTTTAAAACTGCATTTGATCACCTCTAATTTCACATTAATATTTTTACATAAAATATAGTAGTTTTACATTATATTCAGATCAAATTTAAAACGAATCAAGTCTTTCTGCGAGTTCAGATCAAAATTAAAAATACATACATTAAATCGTTTTGAAAATCCTTCATACGTTAATGATAATATATATTCTATAGGTTAATGGCATGTATAGTCTATATCATAATTTACGTGTAATGTTGTAATATATATTTCTGTTTTAAATTTCTGTGCACAGTAGTTTTTAGTTTGCACGGGACGCATTTGCCTTTAACAGTTGTGTGAACTTTTATTCTCATGCTGCGATGTTCTTACATGTTTTTATGCTTATGAATATCAGTTTGACAAATAAATATGTATACATATATTCGAATATACAAGTCGAATAAGTCGAATATGTGTGTGTGTTGTGTGTGTGTGTGTTCTTTATTTGCCAATCTGATACATATATATACATATATATATATATATATATATGTATCAGTTTATTTATATATATATATTTATATATTCATGCAATTATTATGAAATTATGTAAATTGTAATCTATATTCTCGTGATTTGTTTTTGTTCTATGTACTGTGTTATTAGTTTTTGCATTTTACGGTACAGGAAGACATTCAAAATGCACAATTTTGCAAGAATCAAGCAAGATTAACTTCCTCATGTTCTTGTACCACATATACTGTATCCTCGTTCCTCTACACAGAAATGTTTCACAAAATAGAACGGGAGAGAAAGACAGATACAGGTAAAAAGAAAGAAAAAGAAAGAGCGCAAAAGAGAAAGCAAGAGGAAACAGAAAAAGGCAGAGAAAAAGAAATGTAGAGAGAGAGAGAGAAAGAATGTTAGACGTTGCACGTGTACAACGTTAAATTCTAGTAGTCACTGTTGTTTCGTTAACTATTCACTATTCATGTTCATATAGACGATTTCGTCAGTGCTTCAATGGACAGGACCAATTACGGAATGTCGCCGCATGTTCAGCGTTCATAGACAGCAAGACATATTTTATTATGGTGACTCACGTAGCCTAGCCAGTCAATTTACCAGTCATGTAGTTATGAATGAAAAGAAGCAAATTTGAGAGTGAAAATGAGTTAACTGAAAATATAAGTGGAAATCATAGACAAAACTCGCAAAAGCTGCAAACGGCGTGCAAGTGGAATTCAAACTCGGCTTAATTGCAGTGAGAAATCATGCGAATTTTGATTCGTGGTTTGTGGTTGTGGTTTGCTCCTCAAGTCAAATATTAATCTCACACATCACGCTAAAACAGTTTTTAATAGCAAGGGCCGGCCGTGCAAAACAAAATCGCTGTGTTAAGAAGAATACTATAAGAGCTAACCGTCAGTTGATCAGTATGTGAGAAGATACTACATAGTGAACTCCTTTGCAGAAAATGATGGTGTCGTATCTACATTTTGGTACAATCCTGTGAATGAATGCGATTTGTTATCTTTCGGGAAGTTTATCTTTGCAGTTTCGTAGCAGCAGTAGGTTATTAGTAGCAGTAGCAGTAGTAGTAGTAGCAGCAGTAGGAGCAGTAGAAGTAGCGGGAGTAGCAGCAGTAGTAGCAATAGTACTAATAGTAGCAGTAGCAGTAGCAGTAGCAGCAGTAGTAGTAGCGGGAGTAGTAGCAGTAGTAGCAATAGTACTAATAGTAGTAGTAGCAGTAGCAGTAGCTGCAGTAGTAGTAGCGGGAGTAGCAGCAGTA